>CAODLS014986979.1:0-12001 GCA_948243855.1 Flueggea neowawraea
AAAGCAAAGAACTAGCTATTTAAGAACCAACACCTTGTATGGGCAACCTTTAAGTACAGAACTGATGTTAGAAGCATATCGCAACCTGTAACCCCAATACATTCTTGCTTCTTCCCTTGGTTTATTCAATGAAACAACCTGTCGTGGCAACATTAGATAAATGTAATATAAGATGGTAAATAACCCGCAGCCAGTAGTATATTATCAGCTTAATGAACAACTTTGGCAAGGTCTGAATATTGAAAGATACAGAAGTCATTACCAGAATCCAAATTGCAGTCTGTTCCCATAGCCACAGTTACTCTGGTTCCAGGTGGGTAGGGATGACTTGCCGGTGGATTGCTTGTGGTAAGCAGGCACAAAAGATGGATACTCGTATGGCCAAAACATTACATCCAAGTTTACCTTCAGTCCATAAAGTTCGAGCGGCACTTTGACTGAGATCCTCACCTCTAATTGCAGGCAGTCCTAACACAAACAAGCAAGCGTGTTACGTAACCGTTAGTGTAAATTTCTACTCGTAAATCATAATCTAAATGAAACAAACATTCTAGAAGGAAGCATCAATAAAGAGGAAAACTGAGTGCATGAATACTGATGTCAACATAGCCGTATTTAGGTTCCAAGCAAATAAAACATAATAAATATTTCCAGAATGCGAATAACATGATATGAATAAAGAAGTAGCAACCTTCAAGTTCATTTAAGCGATGGCGAATCTGCCTTTGGAATCAAATCTCCCTTGATTCATCCAAGAGAGCACCTGAACTGCAGTTAAGCCTTTGCTTCGCCAGCGCATCCTCAAAGTCGGCCAGCAAATCTCCACTCCCAAATACTTCATTCTTATCTTTCTGCACAGTATCACAAACCAACATTCAAAATTTCATTCCTATACAATAAAAGTGAAACAAAACAAAGAAATCATTCCAAATTTCAAAGAAATTCCAAAATTACAACCCTAAACCGAAAAAAAATAAAAAATTCAGCCCAAAAAACAGAAATTTTAAAGACAATAACAAAATCACTCCACCAAAACCCTCAAATTCACAACAGAAAGAAATCAAGGTTAGGAAAAAGGACCAATCGGTCAGAGTCAGAAGAAACGGCGTCGTCGGAAGAAGGTGAGGAGGGACAGGGAGATTGCGAGGGACGAGGTTGAGAGCAGAGACCAGAGACTGGGTGCTGGCAAGGAGGTCGACAGAAGGTTGGGGCTGTGGGTGCGGCTGCTGCTGCTTCAGCTGAACCACCATGCGGGAATGATTGCGAAAACGAACCGTTTTTTCCTTCTTTTTAAAGGCTTTCTGATATTTTTGAATTATATCTGTGTGAGCGAGTGGGTGTGGCCTGGTTTTGATTAATTCGGCTCTGATGATGAAAAAAATTAAAAACAAAATTCACTCTAATTGGCTACGGCTAAGGTGCTTTTAGGTTAGAGCGATTTTATCGGATTTGTTCACGTCTTTCTAATTAAATTTAAAGTCTAAATAGAGACAATACATTAAACAATTTTTTTGTCTTACACGCACCCAATTTTTAATATGCCGTCGGTGAAATTTGAATTCAATGATTAAGAGCCACGTTCAGGCCTTTCACCAAATGAGCTACAATGGCTTTTCTTAGATAGCTATTTGACACATTATTAAATATTTCTTTCACTTAAACCATATTATTAAAATCTTATCTCACTCATTTTGTTTTTCCACAATAAAAATTATGACGATATTATTTTTCTTTCTACTTAGAACATGATGATGTTCAATAATAAATAAATTTATTTGTTTAATCTATTATACACCAAAATTAAAGAATTCTTAATAATAAAAAAAGAAAAATGAAATTCTTTAATAATTTTAACAAAAAAAATCTAAAATTGTAAAGAAGCAAAACCAATCAGAAAAAACAATCTGACGAACCCAATAGCCGCAGTGATGAGGTACAAATACGTTGAACAAACATCAATTATTTTCTTAGAAATCTTTACAGTTTATCTACTGTTTACATTTCATGTGTTTCAAACGTCAACAAAATAGTTAATTCTAAAATGCAACAAAAGACGAACTTCTCTGAAGACATCATCGGAAAGGTCCAGCAGGACAATTCGATCGGCCACGGTTTTGGTTTCCCCGGCAGCCCAATAAAGACACCCATTAGCGGCAACCCCGTCATTAAAAAAGATGGTAATTGAAATCCCCAATAATCTTCCAGAGATTCCTCTTGACAGAAAACATACGCATTTGACCCAGATAAATGCTAACAAATTTGTAATCATCAACACTTAAATCAAAACCTCATCCGCAAACACCATTGCAAAAAGGACGAACAATTTCCGAAGGCAAAACCTTGTAATCTCTATTAGACGGATTCCACAGCACAAGTACTTCATCATCAATACACAAACAAACGATCCCATGACAAGAACCGGATTTAATTTCACAAGATCGACCGCCATCAAGAGGAAAACCGATCTCGGAAGCGACCTCAAAAGCGGAGTCGTTGAATCCACCACCAATAGAGTAGAATTTGGTGTGAGAGCCTTCGCCGAAGGAGAGAATGAGGCTGGTTTGGGTGTGAAGGGAAGAATTGTTGAGCCAGTAAGGGAAACGGGAGTGAGTGATGAGGTGGAGCCATGGCTTGGAAACAGTCCTGAATCGGGCGAGAGATTTTAAGGGAAGGCGAGAGAGGATGTCGATGACGATTGACGGCGATTTGTCTTTTTTTTTGGCTTGTGGGTTTTGGTTTTGTCGAGTGTGCTGTGCCCACTTGGAGGAGAAGGGGAACGGATTTATAATTGTGTATGATGGAGACAGACAGGGGTCCGTCTCCGTTTCATGAGGGGTTTTGACTGCCTCTGTCAAACTTTTCCTCTACTTTATCAATAGCGTAACATATTTCATAAATTATATAATATATAATATTTTATTAAAAAATATATTATTTTTTTTTAATTTTTATTATTATAAAATATTTTATGATATATACTCTTTGTGTTTTTTTTTCTTTAAGAGTATACTCTTTGTGTGTTAAATGGCTTATTCGTTACTTTACCGGCGAAACTAGCCAAAAAGTCGCATTTAACGAACGCCTCGATATTTACATACTAATGTTTCTGCCTTACACTTATTAAATTATTAATAAAAATCGGTGAGGCATTATGCGCATATGAATTTCAAGAAGTTACTGTCCTTAAACTCTGTTCGATGTCTCCTGTCAAAAATAAAACCTATGTTCAAACTGCTAAGTCACTATAATTAATTGTCACTGATCAAAGTAACAACTAGAATACAACTTTTTGGTTACGAGGCTATCGGTGTGTCCAATACAAAAAATTATTTTCAGTCAATATAATTAATTGTCACTGACCAATACATTCCTGCTTCTTCCCTTGGTTTATTCAATGAAACAACCTGGCGTGGCAACTCTAGATAAATGCAATATAAGCCGCGACATGGCTGGCCCTAGTGGTTGGGCAGCAGGCCTGGGATGAGTGACTCTCGGGTTCGAGCGGCATCAGGTAGGGGGGTTTAAGGGTCTTGCCTCTTAGTGAGGCCACCAAAAAAAAAGGGAAAAAAAAAGATAAATGCAATATAAGATGGTAAATAACCCGCAGCCAGTAGTATATTATCAGCTTAAAGAACAACTTTGCCAAGGTCTGGATATTGAAAGATACAGAAGTCATTACCAGAATCCAAATTGCGATCTGTTCCCAAAGCCACAGTTACTCTGGTTCCAGGTTCAAGGAATTGATCAACCATTGCAAAAAAACAAAATAAAAAAGAAATTGGTTGCACACTCACGGTAGTGTGCACAACGATTGGCTCAACAACCTTTTCCTGACATGTCTAAAAAGCAGGATTGATGGGGTCACCAACCTTGCGTTATTGATACAGTTTTTTTTATCGAGCATCAATTCAATACGGAGAGACTTTAACTCACGTACTCAATTATTATCGGCGTGCTGCCAGTTCAAACCCGGATGACTCTTGGCCACACCCGAGGGTATCACCGGTTGGACTACAAGTCCATGGCTATTGATGCAGTTTTTCTTATGACATGGATAGGTGTTAAAATCATTCTTTACAAACTTGACTGGATTTACTAACTTGTCAAATAATCGTTTGACCAGCTGCATTTTGCAGCTAGATAATATTCATTATTTCATTTTAATTTGCAAGGAACTAACTGTAAATGAACACTTTTGAGGAATTAATTAAAAGATTTATGTATTACCACAAATTTAAACTTCTGAAATATAAAATCTCTTCAACCAATTAAAAGATTTATGTATTACCACAAATCTCTTCAATCAAGCTGATGAAGATGGAAATGAGTATGCCTGGTTTAAGTGGTTTCAGACAAAAAATGTGAGATGTAGTAGAAGAAGCGGGAAACTAATGATGAAAAATAGGAGGGAAAAAATAATAAAATATTACATAAAGAGCAACTTTCGGTTCTGTGAAGCTAATGAGTAACTGTAGCTACTTTATCAACATTGTCGAAGGAGCCACCATTGTTGGAGGTTGTTGGAGCAAGTCATAAAGCTTCATATCCCTATATCTCTGGAAGGAGTGGTTTTGAAGAGCCTGTTGTATATGCTCTAACGGGATACGCTAGATTCTCTACTGTTGCCTTCTTGTCTTGTATCTCTATCTCATATATCTCTATCTCATATATTCATTTTATATAATATATCGAATATTATATAAAAAATTATTTTTTAATATTTAAGATGCATTACATTTATAATACTAAGTATTATTTTTTTAAAAAAATAGAAGTTTTTCTAGTTGTTGAAAAGTAAATTCCATAGAGCCAGACACCAAAATCTCAGCTTCCCTTCCTTAAGTCCCCACGAACTTTTTTGGGCCCAACTTCTTCGTTATGTCAATATTCAACCACTTCGGCTTCTTTTTGATATTTTGGAGTTAATTACGTCAGTTATTTAAATTAAAATTAAAATTTTGATAAAAAAAGACAAAGTTTTATAAATATTAAAATACTAATTTTTTAATATTCTTTTTTTGTTAATATAATTTTTAATATATTAATTAAAAAATATTATATTCAATTAAATAAAAATTAATTTTTCATCTCACATTATTCAATTTTTCTCTCTCTTATAATTTCTCTCTTCGGTCTAACACTCTCAATTCTCTCCTTTCACTCTCTCTCTCCGTCTCTCCCTCTCTTCCCCAAACAAACCCTAACCATCGGTTTTGCTCTCCTGTCTTTCAAGAAAACCCTAGCTCTCCTCGACGCTTCTCTCTTCCGCCGCCGTCCAGCCTCCCTATCTCATCTTAGCTCTACCCTCCTCTCGTCGGATCCCCTTTGGCTTCCATATCATCTCTCTTTCTCTTCTCCTCTGGCCGTTCATCTCGGTTTCTCGTCTCCTTCTCTTGTCGCCCTGCCTGGTTCGTCGCTGTCCTTTTCTCCGGTTAGTTTTCCGATTCGTCGCCTTCGAACTCGCTCACTTCTGTTCCGTCTTCGTCGCTTCGATCCTCCGCGTCATCCTCTCTTCTCTTCTTTCTTCTCTGGTGTTCTGTTTAGTCTCTGCTCGTTCTCTCTTCGCCGATCTTTCGCCATGCCTCATGGCTCTCTATTTTCTGTTCGTCGTCTCGAGATATTTCTCCTCTCTATCTTCAACGACCGGCAAGAACGACGGAGGGGAGTGGTGGTGTTTTGGAGGCGCGGCTAGGGTTGGAAGAACCTTAGCTGCCGTCACTTGTTGGATTTGTGATTTTACCAAAAAAACCTTATGTTTTTAAAAGATTTTCAGAAAGGTTTTTTTATTATTGGTTTTTAAAAAATTCAAGAAAAATTATTTTATTATTAAAAATAAGAAAATATTTTTTTATTTATTTCAATTGATGTCACAGAGAAAGAAATTAATTTTCATAACTTTGGATCTAGAAAATTTCGCATCAATATTCTTGAGATTTAAACTCAAAATGATAAAATTTGTTAGTTTTAATTGTGTATATTTATCAATTGAGTTATTCTATTTTTATAAATAAAAAAAAATTAATTTTGTATATGTTTATTAATTGAGTTATTCAATTTTTGTAAATAAAAAAATTTTAGTTGTGTTTATTTAGATTAATTTTATTGATTTTAGTTGATTTATTTGAATTTTATTAATTTTGTGTAGGTATGGATATATTTAGAGACATATAAATATATTAGAGAATATGCGTATATATTTAAAAAACGTGTGTATTTATTTGCTAAATAAAATAAATCAAAATTAATAATATATAATTAATTAAATTTAATTTAAAAAATATGTATTATTAATAGCTTAATTATAATATATAACTAATTTAATTTAAGAATTTTTTAGTAAACAATTGTAAAATTTGAATATTTTTTGAGATTTTTTAAAACTATTTCAATTAAACTAAACTACTTAAGAAGAATTATAATTTTTTTTGATATGTTTGAGGACAATCGAAGACTATCAGAAAAATTATATAAAAAATTTGTAATATGAAAACATAAAATTTTGGCTTCGAGACATTCTCAAAGATTATATTTTTTTTCTCTTTTTAAATTTATTTTTTTGTAAAAAAAATTAATTTTTAACAAAAATATGTCAATTTTTTGTGAAAATGACATTTTTGAAGTTTAATTAGTTTTATATGGTATTTTTTATATTTAAAATTTAGATGGTATTTATCATAAATGTTAAATTTTCCCCATTTTTTGCTTCACTCCAAACCTGCCTTAAGTCACGCAAAATCCGTAAATCTTCTTAAACTATAAATTGCACTAAATTGTTACGTTATCCAGGACAATATACCCCATCAATAGCTTATTTATAATGATGAACTTCTACACATTAATAGCTTTTTTAAAAAATATATATAAGGGGTGTATAAAATATAAATTAATTATTTTATTTTATACCTCCTCCAAGGTTCGAATTATCAATAGCTTATTTAGAAAGCGTAAAATTTAACAAAAAGTATATAACAATTAATTTATTTTTAAATAATAAGAAGATTGAGTAATATAACTTTTAAATACCTGAAAAAAGACTTTTGAAAAAAATGCTAAAAACTGTTTTTGTTTATAAAAAAAGTGAAAAAGTACAAGAAATACTAAATTTTAGAACTAAAATATGCAAATAATACAATAGTAATAAAAGTACAAAACAAACCCATAAGCTCTCTATCTTTTCCTATTGCGCGATTTTTTCATGGAAAATCATTGTTACATCGTCTTCGCGATTGGAACCAACCTCATGATTTTTATCTAGACTCGTGTGTAAAAATAATTATTTTTTATGAAGAGAAAAAGAGTTAAGAGTGACTAATAATAGTATATTTTTATTGAACATTATCTCTTTATTATAGAATATTTCTAAAATTCATAATAAACACTGACAATAAATTGAATCCGTACATAATTAAGTCACCATAATATCTCATTAAAACAAATAATTCTGAACCTAAACATTTAATTTTATTGCGTGTTATGAATGTGTGATAATTAACAATCTGCCGTTATCATCGCTCCCATACGCGAATTTATAGCCTCGCCAATTAGAATCATGACCACTAGACTACTCTCGAGGGCTAAAAAAATAAGCATTGGAGTCAATGAAGAACGTGCAAATTAATAATTGTAACTAAACTTAGACAACCGACTCCTAGTCGTCGGCTACTAATGGACAAACACATCCATAGGTAACCCAAGATCAGAATGTCATCAACACTCCGAATCTCAGCCGTCAATTATCCTCCGGCTCCACAACTTCTTCGAAACGGCAACGCTTCCTCTTTCTAATCGCAATAAACGGGAATTTCGCGGCCCTAAGAATCCGATGGATTCGGACACGTGTCGCCTCCTAAATCTACTCTCATGTGACTGCACGTTGGTTCTGACAATACTAGTGGGACCACCAGGTGACTGCTCTTCCCATGCGCTTACTACAAAACAGCATGCTTCTACTGGTGCTGTGTTGAGGTGGCCCAATTGTAACCGTCCTTTTGTCTTTTCCTTTGTCTGCGTCGAAGAAGAGAACAGTATGGGGAAGTGACATATGAAACGACAAAACGCTTGTTGGGCAAATATAGAAAATATCCTACTTTTTTTATCCTTTTTTTTAATTAATAATTATTAATTTTATTGATCAGTAATATCATCAGTTAGTATAAAAACAATGATTTTCATTAAATACGAGTTGGAAACTCGGGCGATACTGCATATACGAGAGTATTTTTTTCTATTTTGTTAAAAAATTATTGAAAATTAGTAACTTCAATAACTTCATAAATCTTGTAATATACTAAAGTATTAAGTCTATTTTACTTTCTTTACTAATTATGACATTATTTATTATAATTAAGAATATTGTAGACTTATGTCTTCGATAATTTTAAATGAAATACAACTATCTTAGAGTATCTCTAATGATGATTTTTATCATATAAAGCATCTTAAATTTTAAAGAATAAAAATAAAAATTATCTTCAATGACACTTTTTAAATTTTAATATTTTATTTGTAATTTAAAAATTATGTATAAATATATAATTGATCAATAAAAAATTTTAAATTATATTAAAATTTGAGTTACTTTAATGATAAAGTAAATAAAAAATGAAACTTAACTCTTTAGAGCATGTACAACAAGCTCTCTA
Source organism: Flueggea neowawraea (assembly GCA_948243855.1). Classification (NCBI taxonomy): domain Eukaryota; kingdom Viridiplantae; phylum Streptophyta; class Magnoliopsida; order Malpighiales; family Phyllanthaceae; genus Flueggea; species Flueggea neowawraea. The sequence continues at coordinate 8,643 of CAODLS014986979.1, forward strand.
TTTTGGTCCTTTACCAAAATTAGGAGCTAAATCTCAAAATCCTCCTTCCAACAAACTTCTTATATCATTCCTTCATCAATTATTTTTCAAGGATCCATATTATCTCTTCTCATGCACGAGGAGGAAATGTGCCTCCTCAACCACTATTTTTTGTATTTTTTATTAATTATTTTCTAGTTTTTAATTAATATGTAAAGATATGTACATTTTTCTATGTATATAATTGAATTAAAATGAGGAGTGAGGTAAAAAGTATTGCTGGAGTGTACATGGAATTCGAAACAAGTAAAAATATGGAGTTAAATTTTTTATAATATAATAGAGAGGATTATGAAGAATATTATTCTACATATTCTTTGAAATAACTAATCATATTAACTCTCTAATTTATACTTAAAATATAAAGAGTCCATTGAATCACTATTTTTTAATTTACTCTTTATTTTCAAAGAATTTAAAATTTTTAAAGAGAGTATTAGAGATGCTCTTAACTGATATATATATATATATATATAAACTCTTGGCTCATTAATGAGATCATATTAAATACGTTAATAATAATATTCTATATTTGATAGCAAATTTTCGAAAAAATTGACATTCACCAAATTAGAGACAAAGTGCAAATGCTAAATTCAATTGTCTCCAAATAATTAATTTATTTGCATAATTTTTAATAAATCACTAAAAAAATACTTTTTGGATTGATAAAAAAACAAATTCAATTGCATCTAAATATATTTTTGTCCCGGATATTATTTGCACATATTTCTTGATGTTAAATCCTAGGTCAATAGTTAAGAGATATAATCAAATTACAAAAATCAGATACTACCTAATGAGATTATTTTGTTCCTCATTCCATAAGTGAAGAACCAATTGCAAATTGAATTTCTCTAAATTAATAAAAATAGAAACAATAAAAATGTTATTGGTGTAAAACTCGTTCAAGTGAATATTAGTCTGGATGACCGGGTTTAAATGCGCCCGAAGTCCAAGAAAACCGGGTGACTTTGGGCCAAAAAAAAACTGGTTCAAGTGAATATGAAGACAATCGAAAAACCTGAAAATCATGCAGCCAGACATTGCCGAACAAGAATCTGCAGCATTAACTTATACCTGAATACAATAATAATGTCCTGAAGCCAAATCTACATATCACAAACATAACAACTCATGAAATTATTAAATCCAAGAACAATTCACAACATTATCCTAGTCTATGTCGTCCATTCCTCGCACACTGTGTGGTGAAATCAAGCTCTCAGTGTAGAGTTGTAAAAATCAAACCGGAACCGGCGAACCGAATCGAAACCGAACCGGTCAAAATCGGTCAAAATTAGAACCGAATCGAAACCAGAACTGGCCGACCAAAACCGGCGGTTTTCGATTTCGGTTCCGGTTTTTCATTTTAAAACCGGCCAACCGCCGGTTCTAACGGTTATTTTTTTTTTTTTTCAATTCTATAAATACCCCACCCCATTCTTACCAATTTTACACCATTTTTTCTCTCTCAATCTCAATTTCTACACTCTCTCAAAAATTTATTTTTCTATAAATTACTTATATTTTAATTTATCATGTATTGTTAATTGTTATATAGTTATATTATATAATTAAATTCAGTATTGTAACCACGATATTTCTCCGCCATAAGTGAGAGCATCTAATAAAATTTAATGAGTTTTTTTTAATTTTGTTTAAAATTATGTGATATAATTACTAATAGAATAATTAAATTGTTTAAAAATTATTAAAAAAATCTTTAAAATAAAATGTATTATTGGTATTATAGTTAATTATTGAATATAACAAAATTTATAAACCAATTGACGGGATAAAATAACAAATTAAAAACAAAATTTTGAAAAAAAAAAAGAAAACAAGAAACCGAACCAAAACCGAACCAGTTAAAAATCGATCAAAATCGAAACCGAATCGAACTGAAATCGGACCAAACCGTAAAAACCACAGTTCGATTACGATTCTTATATTTGACAAATCGGAACCGCCGGTTCTGAAACCGGCAACAACTCTATCTCAGTGTTTGCAACAATCTTATTACAACGCCCGTCTTCGAGGCCGCGGACATGGAGGACGATGTAATCACGCACATCAGGATCATACATGACGAATTTCTTCTTGTCTTTTACGGAGAACAATAGATTGCCACTTCTGGTGAAGCACATATGGAAATGTCGCTTTCGGGGTCTGAATTTGGGAATTGTCATTAATTTCGTCCAAGTCTCTCTAACCCCACCACTAGCATCTTTCTCTCCAGTCATTGTCCACAACGAGTGATCGTATTTGCGGAACACACAGAGCAAACCCTCTTTGAGCAGCAACCTCAATTCATGACCCCTCTCATCGTCGTCGTCACCACAAGAACTGGATTGGCGAAACGGAGGAGGAAGACAAACTTCACTGAAGACATCACCGGAAAGATATAAAGGCACCCATTAGCGGCAACCCCTTCATTAAAAAGATGGGAATTGAAATCCCCAACAATTTTCCAGAGATTCCTCTTGACAGAAAACACAAGCATTTGTCCCAGACAAATGCTAACAATTTTGTAATCATCAACGCTTAAATCAAAACCTAATCCGCAAACACCATTGCAACAAGGACGAACAATATCCTAAGGTAAAGGAAAAGCCTTTTAATCTCTAGTATAAGGATTCCACGACACAAGTTCTTCATCATCAATACACAAACAAACCATCCCATGACAAGAACCGGATTTAATTTCACAAGATCGACTGCGAACAAGGGGAAAACCGATCTCGAAAGCGACCTTAAAAGCGGATTCATTGAATCCACCACCGAGAGAGTAGAATTTGGTGTGAGGGCCTTCGCCGAAGGAGAGAATGAGGCTGGTTTAGGTGTGAAGGGAAGAATTGTTGAGGAGCTAGTAAGGGAAATATTAGAAAAGCAAGTGTAAATAGTTAAGAGTCTGTGTTGTGTGTGAATGATATATAAGTGGTGTGGACCCATAACCCATTACGTTAAGGTTTTGGGTAAAAATGTGGTGTCAGGCTCACTTGTGTGTTGGGGTTCGTTCTGCAAAAAGAAAATGTCTTCGTACAAATTCGAGATTGACAAATTCAATGGGTCAAATGATTTCACACTGTGAAAGTTAAAGATAAAGGCAAAAAGCGATTGAAGGTGACGAGAAATTACTAGTAGAATTGACAGCGGCGCAAAAAGCGTAGGCTGTGAAAAGAGCGCATAGTGCAATTCTATTGAGTCTGGCAAATAAAGTCTTAAATGAGGTAGCTGATGAAACTACTGTAACAGACTTGTGGCAGAAGCTTGTGAGTAAGTATTAGAAGAGATCCATATCGAACAAGTTTTATCAG
>CAODLS014989995.1:0-11105 GCA_948243855.1 Flueggea neowawraea
AAAGTGGGAGTTTAAGGATTTGGCATGTGCGAATTTGTTTTGTACAAAAGCTGAAATCTTTCTTGCATTAACATCTGTCGTAACTGTATTGAAGTTTGCCTTCAATATTTATTCTAACAATAACGTCATTTGTTAGACTATGTTTTGAGTGGAAGACTACTTTAGAACTAAAAGTGGTTTCTTAGTTAAGATAAATGACATAACTATTAAAAGTATTAGTTTTCATTCATTGCCACTTCACGTAATCACGAGAGATTATGTGAAGTTAATGCACGTAATACAACCACTTTGACAAAATCGAGTTCATCAATTAGGTCAAGTGAGAGTATTAGACAATTGTATAAATTCAAGTTGTCTAATTGCGTGTATTGCAAAGAGGAGAAAATTAGAGAGGAAACCATTTCAAAAGGCACTTTGAGCTGAATTTTGTTGCTATTAATCCACTTTCGATGTTTGACATCAAAAAGAAAGACTGGGCAAGACTAAGGACTACTACTTCATCACTCATGTATATATGACTATGAAAGTACGGTCATATTTATTTGATTTCTTATAAGTAAGACTAACCAAGTTTGTTCTTACTCCTTGCAAGTCAAGATGGGAATCAAATAAAGTTTTGTGGATCGACTAAAGTGGTGAACATCTACTAGATAGAATTAAAGTTTTTTGTGATGAAAGAGAATGAAACATAAGTTGTTCATTAATATGGTAAAACTATGATGGCAAAGATCACAATGTTCAAAATCCACCTCTAAGTCCATTACTTATGCATCTCATGGTTTATGGATTGGTCGAGATCTAAACCATTTGAAACCAAGAGATGTATGATCAATATCCACGATACCTTGGTCTAAAATACCAAGAGGCTAAAGGTGTTAGATACCTTGCTATGTCAAAATGACACATTCATCATGGAATAATGAAAAATTGGCATAGTAATTAGTTATAAGAAGTCATATTCTTAGTGAATAGATTTCTTAACTGGGATAAAGTGGAAGAGATTTCATTTTATTTGAGAATCAGGAACTTAGTCCCTCAAGTTCACTCCATCCGAGTGGGAGAATTCTTGAGGAGGATGACGATAGATGATGAGGAAGTTGGGTAATGTAGATTACGTCCTTGGTTTTTAAAATCTCAAGATATCAATCTAAACCAAATGATTATTCTCTCTTTGTCTGAAAGGGATGCATCACTAAGTCTTAGAATGATTCAAGGTTTTAAACAATCTCAAGAGATCGATCCATTGATGCTAGCGATTGTTCTCTCTTTTTTTGAAAGGGGCGTCGACTATGTCTTGGAACGATTCAACTTTTATCCTATCTACCTCAAACGTATGCGGATGTTCCTAATCTTGACTTGAGTGAGAGCATTTAAAAAATGCATAGCAAGATTCCTATTTTCCAGTGGGAGTAGGGAACTTGATCCTAATAGGAGTTTCTACATGGAATTTAAACCCAGTGGGAGCATTTTCTGAACACGCATAAAACTAAAAGGGATAAAGTCTCACGACGATATTGTTCGATAAATGAATTGATCGTGATCTTTTTAAAAAAGTCTCACGACGATATTTTTTCTATAAATGAATCAATCGTGACCTTTTTAGTAACCCACAAGTCAAGAAAGAACCTGCAAGTATGTTAGAGGTTTGCTTATCACAGTGAAAGTTGTATGGATTAAAGCAATAGAAGTACAAATGGTATTTGCAAGATTAAACCATGTTTGAGAATTGGTTAATCTACCCAAAGGGTGAGTACCCATTAGAGATAAGTTGATGCATGAGCGATAATCGAGTGAGACATCGATAATCGCCAATGGGATTTAGTCAACGAGATTGAAAAGTCCAACTTGTTGAAAGATTTGTCTTCATTAAATAGACTTTGTCATTTGGACTAGTCTATACCTCGACTTAAATTAATGAATGTAGAGACTCATTTTCTCGTGATAGAATTTGGAGTAGAAACCTATAAGTTTTAACCTTATAGTTTTATCGTCCAATTCTCAATAGAGAATTTGGAAATAAAATCTATAAGTTTTAAACCAATGGTTTCAATGTCCAAGGTATGACCTTAGACATTCTTCGAGAGGATGGTACATTTATATTCGTTGTGATAATACCAAGTATTTTAAGGAGAATATTGTCATTCTAACCTTGTGTGAACTTCACATTTCTAGCTAGAAATGCTCTAGCATACCTGAATGACTTCAAAGATTGGTCAATGTCTAACTTTGAGATTGCTAATATGGGTTGTCCTTGGAGATAAACTCCAAGAGATTGTTCGAGTGGATTTTTGTTCTTTTTCAAGTGAGATGAATCAACAAAGTACTTGAATGTTTTAAAATGCAGAAATGCATAGCCCATAAATTTCCTGTTACTAAGAATAAGTCTATTAGTAAATTCATATATCCATAAACCTATGTGAGAGGAAGAACGTGTAAGCAATGTTCTTCACACAAATGTCATGTGAATGTTTTTTGTAGTCTATAGTGCATGGGTTTATTACAAGAAAATGTATTGTAGTAAATACCTAGGTATGTACAATGCTTAGAGTTTGCTATGCAGTCAAGTTAGCTAGCAAATATTGATCTAACACATAAGAATGTTGTTGGAAAGCAGTAAATGAGATACTTGGATGCTTTAGGTGTACTGCAAGACACTGTGTTATCGTAAATACTTATGATAAAATGAGACATAATTGTTATTTCATATGATGATATGGACGTGAGGAGTCCATGTCTAGTTATGTGTTCTTACTCGGCAGAAAGACCACTCCACGTAATAGTGAGAAACACATATAAGTATGTGGCAAGTGAAGCTAATACCATAGCTTCATTACCTGCAGTGTAGTAGAAAGGTGGGCTATACAGTGGAATGGTCCACTTAGCTCTAACCACCTAAAGAACCAAAAATTGTCTTTAGTGACAGTCAACCTCGATTGCTTAAAGATCGAAAAGATCTAATATAAGTCTAAGCAAATTGAGAGACTTTTAGCATATCCTGTCTTAAAGCCAGAAGTAATCCTGTTAAGGTGTGGATTAAGGTTAGATGGAGAAATGCATCGTAACCGAAGCTTATGTGTGGTGTTAACAATTTTGTATAAACATGCGCTCCTCTAAGGAAAGGAAAGAACACCACAACACAAGATCATACCATGTGTGCTATATACACGACAATAGGGATGGAAAAGATTGAAAAATGATCTCACTTTTCCTAGTGTGAGACCTTGTCATGAACATGTGGTTCTTGGTACTACTTACCCGTAAAACCTTTAACACATTCAAAACGTGTAGTTAAGTTTGACTACTTTAGCTTTCCGTTAATGGTCATGATTGATTCGACCAAGCCTGACAAGTTGGACAAGTAAACTTGGCTATGTGGATTGTCTAGTGTAAGAGGGGAACTTCATTTCCAGACGCATTTGCACTAGTCTCATAAGTTTGCATAGCTAGCTCTCATGTGGTATGTCACATGATGTGTGAACTATGAGTAAATCTTTCGTGAGATCGAAAAATTCGAAAGCAGCGATTGTGTGGTTACGAACTAGGGGAAAGACACACGTTCCAGCAAATTGTGTTGTTGTTGCATACACTATGATAGAATGAAGTTGTTCTGCAAGAGACACCTTCTGGCAAGATTGAGTGAAGAGTTGTTATATATCCCTTACAGGTGTAGAACAATTATGCTATTATCGTATACTGTTCGTGCGGTCTATTTGCCTGTATGACAAAAGGATCAAGCATGGTTATGTGAGTTTTAACCATGTTACATGATGATGTACCATTCCTTCATATGCGAGTGAGAGATGTTGGAAAAAATGGTTTGCTCATGGCGGGTGGATCGAACTCGATTGGTCAAGGTGTGAACCGGGACGATGGACCGAGACCAATTGGTCAACCCAATTGAGATGGGCCCAAAAAGGCCCATGTACTAAGCCCATTGGGCCTAAAGCCTATTATGAAGGCTTACATATATGAAAGAATGAAAGAATGGTGATTCCATTCTTCCATCCCACAAAAACGTGAGAGAGGGAGGGAAGAAAAGAAAGAGTCTTTATTTCTACATGCTTCATCTCTCCTCTCTCCACTCGTCGTTTGTTCGTCGACTGTCTCGATCCGCCTGGCATCTAGGCAGCGAAACAGACGAGCACTCCCGTCGCCAACCAGACCGTGGTTTGCTCGCGAGACCAACATAGAACCGATCCTGACCTCCATGTCTTCTGTTGCTGGTTGGGTCGAGCTTTACAGGAATCGAGGTAGATAACTTAGACCTACTATTATTATACAGTTTATCTGTTGAATCGGTAGCTAGATTACTTCATTAATATAATACAAAACCACAAAAAAAATTCAAAAAAGAATCCATTCCATAATATTAGGACAAACAAAAATAAAGATCGTTTTTTCTTAAATCAGTTGATATTTAGATATTTTCAAAATTTAATTAATTTAAACTCCACTCTAACAAGTTTTAAAACTTCTTTATACTTACAGTTTAAACTCAAAGCATAGTATATTAGAGTTAGGGTCATTTAAAGTCAAGACATGCCTAACTTCATGTTCTAAGTTAAGGATCAAATGGACTTCTCTTTCACGTACCATTCATTGAATTATCACCCTTAAATTACTTTATTATATTGCCTAAAATCGACATAAATTTGGAATCTACTTAAAATTTCACTTCTTTTTTTCTAAAACCACAACTAAATAGCACAATAACATTATTTTTTTCAATCTTTTTGCTTAGTCAGATTCCCAATTCACATTGTCACTTAATGGTTTTTGAGCTTTTAAAGCGAAGAATTCTCCATTCCTCTCCTAGCTGAGTTTTTTTTTCCCCCGATAAATGTTATTTTATCGGAAAGAAGAAGCCGTGAAAACATTGACTTTAAGCAATACGAAAACTCTACAAATTATAGATTTTCACACACTTAAAACTACGACTTTAAAATAATAACTTATACAATTACATCAAATCTCAGCCATCCTTAGTGATAAGTGGTCATCGTCTAATAAATTGGATAATGAAATTTCAACAAGAAGCTGCTTTCTTTTCTTTTCTTTTTTTTCAAAAATTATGTTTAGTAACTTTCAGTTGAGATAACAAACCAATTTATCATCGTCACTCCCTCCTTGAATACCTACTAGAAGCAGTTTGGTAAACTTACTTGGTTCTAATTAATCCACACATATTTATTTCTAAAAATGTTAAGAACAAATGACTCAAAAAGATCCGAATATTTTTTTTATATTGAAATAGTTTATTACAAATTTTTTTGATAGATTGTATAATATGAATGAGTAGAAAAATACCCATTAGCGAAATCTTCTCAATCATTTTTATTTTACCTAGTAGAATTTTGTGTATTTTTTGAATACTAATTAGCGGGAAAGTTTTTTCATCCTAACTTTGTTTATATACTTATCCAAAAAATAATACAGGAAAAAAAAGGAAACTTCATTCATTTATTCATAATTTACATAAAAAGGAAAAAAGACTGAAACTCCTTATTTTGCAGACATCCGGAGAAAGACAGCTTCAATTGTTATGTAATTAAAGGATAATAACATTCAATCTACCTAGCTAGTACCTACATAGACACGCATTCTGTAATAAAATCTCCGAATCCACCACCACCGCTTCCTAAATCTGCAGTCCCTGCAGATTGATCAGCACTGTTTCCTGAATCTGCTGCCTCTGAGGATTTATCAGTACTAGGATCAGAATTTCCTTTCGAACCATGTTTTACGCTGCTGCCCCACAGTTTGGTTCCAAAGTTTGCACTTGTTTTAAGTCCTTCCTTCATTCTTTCCTGATAATTATCAACACAACTCAAGTCTTATATGTAAGTTGTAAAAAAAAAGTGCTTGAAATAATAATATTATGCTCCGTTTGTTCGGCGAAAAATGTTTTCTTGAGGGAAATATTTTTCATTCCATTGGCTGGTCATTCTATACAAAATTTGCTAAAAATACATTTTCAATTATTATTTCAATTTCAGTTAGTCTATTACGCTATTGGAAAATATTTTTCTATAAAATGAATATTAAATTTCAGTTTTTATAAGTCATTTTATTTGATCTCACAAGGGGTCGAACCTTGACCTATTGTCACTGAAATTAACTCCAGTATAATGAACTACAAGCTTATTAGTATATTAAATTTCAGTTGATTGGGTATTATTTTTCATTAACTGATTTTCCTAATCTTTACTAAACATGACAGAAATCAAGGAGAATGTTTTCTTTCTTGAAATAAACAGAGGCTTAATAAGAGGAGTGTCTAAAAAAAATATGCAGTGTATCACATGTTTAATAGAGTAAAATATATATTGTGTTCTAAATGTGTAATTTATTTTCATTATAAAAGCTATCACCCCATTTATAAAAAAGCAAATACATATCAACAAATACAGTAATAATAAAATAAAGAAGGAATTATGATTATTATTATTATTACCCGTCTCGATCGTCGCATTGCGGGAACGCTTTGTTGGTCCGATTCTTTGTGTCTGTTACTAAGCAACAACAAATGGTTATCCACAAAAACAGCATCTTCATGATGATTGAAGTTCTTATCATGGAAACAAACACAGCATAGGTCGTAGGTAGTAACACCGGACCCAGAGAAACACTGATCACAACTGAAGTAAACCCCCTTCAGAAGCTCCTTACACTTGCTGCAGAACATCATTCTTCCAGTCATGTGCATGTAATAAACAAGTACGACCTCGTCAAAGTCAAGTGTGCCATTTTCGTCCCTGTCTAGAGCCTTGAAGAAGCCTTCGTTATTAGCGATCCCTTCATGGCCTTTGTTTTTGGCAAATTCCATGAACTCTGTTACGCTAATCTTTCCATCTCCGTTGGTATCGATTTCTTTGAAAAACTTGGTTGCTGCCTCCTTCTGTGCTAGTGACAAGTTTGCATAGTATGCTGAAGCAGCCTTGCATATTTCCTCCATTTTATAATGAGTTTTTTTTTATAGATTAATTATAGTATAAGACTGGAGAGCCTCTTTAATTATTAGTGGTTATCTTTGTAACTTAATAATCTACCTATACCTCTATACCTATATATATGGAAATTGCTTGAATTGATGTTGCAACCTACTTCCAAGTGAGTTTACAATTGTATCCTTCACTTGTGGACAATATATTGTCTTTCACAGGCATTACATTTATTTACACGTGTCTTGTTCTATCTCGTGACTTTTGTGTATCTGTTTTCCTCTTTATACCCTTGTGCACAATTGTCTTTTTATCCCATGTAGACTTACGATTATGTCATTCGCATTTTCACAGAATTAATAATTCTGGCGGTCACTAAAATTTAAGTCATACTCAATTTTAATTAACAAAAAATATTACGCAATAATTACATTTATTTTTTTACTTCAACACAGTTATTTTGCCCAAAATATTTGTTGAATAGTTGACAAGCCACTGTAGTAATATAGTATTGTGGACCAGCTCTGTGATTTCATTTCACCTAAAATATTTGAGGCTTTTACCAGGTTCAATCTTCAAATTGAAGGCATCATAATTTGTGTCTTTATCAGAAATTCCTTCAGTTTAGACACAGAAAATTTAGCAAAAGCAATTGTAGCTGATGTTCGCTTACAACTAAAGGTTTCGAATAAGAAAATTGAGAATGAGGTGAGAGGGTTAAGAAAAGAAATGAGTGAAAACCTAAATCAACAGAAGATTCATTAGGGTTGTGACATGTTGGGTTCGAGTCGGTTTCAGAGCAGGCAGGGCGGGGCGAGGACATTTTAAGTGCCACGTGTGCAAAGGTAAGACACATGGCATGCGTGCATGCCAATTTTTTCCCGCTTGGCACTATTTCTAGGCAAGGTGATCACGTTGAAAAAAAAAAACATGTATAACTACTGTGTAGCATTTTCTTTTCTTTTGTGACCAAAACGGTATTATTAACCCTCTAACATTTGTTCTCTATGCCTTATGCACAATTGTCTTTTATCACCTTTATGTCCTCCACATTCTGACAACACAATTGTCTTAATATATTTTCAAGAAGATTTTTATGAATCGTGAGTTTTGAAATACTGATTTCTTCTTTTCTTTTATTGACCAAGCGCGCCTTTTTTTGATAAGTATGATTCTCAAAATTTTATTTATCTAGAATAAAAGTTCTAAGAAAATCTAGATATATACCTTATGTTTGTGTTTGGGTGCGGGAGAGGGTGTGGATGTAGGAGCCGGCCGAGTCGGTGGCGATTCTGGTAAAGATGCAGTTATTGGTGTTGGAAAAAGTGGGGGCCCCTTTGATGTAGTCTCCGGTGAGAATTCGGGTGCAGATGGCGATACTGGTACTGATGTTGTTGCTAGTGTTTGCAAAACTGCCCTTGTTGTTGCAGGTTGTACAAACGTTGTTGCTGGTGTAGGAAAAAGTGTCCCTGTTGATTTAGGCTCGGGTACGGTTGCCAGTGGTTGTATCGATGTTGCTAGTGGTAGCAAAACTGCCCTTGTTACAGGCTTTTGTGGTGGTGGTGGAGATGTTGTTGCTAATGTTGGCGAAAGTGTCCTTGTCAGAGTACGTTGATCAGGTGCTTCTGCGGCCGCCTGTGTTGATGGCGATACTGGTAATGTTGTCGGTGTTGATGCTGGCGAAACTACCCTTGGAATAGTCTTAGGTGGTCGTGGCAATACTGGTGGAGGTTCTGATGTTAGTGCTGGTGAAATTGGAATTGTTGGTACGGGCTTACGTGGTGGTCGCATGGAGCTGATGCCGTTAGCTGTTGTTCGTGCAGGTTAACACGGGCCAAGCTTGAAATTGGTCGCATGCTCGTTGAGACCGTGATTAAGGGCAAGACATCGATACAATTGTAGACACCGGTGCGGATAGCATCTATATGTCCAAAGCTGTGGCCAAGGAACTTGGTGTCAGGTACAAAAAGTGTGATGGCTTCGTGCAAAGTGCAACGCACAAAGCCTTACCGATTGAGGGCATAGCTCGTAACGTGGAGGTGCAAATGAGAACGTGGCAAGGTAAGCTCGACATAACCATTGCTCCACTTGAAGATAGGTATCTATATTTGGGTGTGACATTTTGAGACAAGAAGAAGGCATTCTTGATTCCACACAATAACATGGTTTGCATTTGCGATGGACCATATCCAATTCTTGTGCCCGTCAAGAGAGAGACCGATGGTGCCCACGTGATTTTGTCGCTTCGCAAGTTCGAGGATGATGGGGGCACGAAGACACAAGCCAAGCTTGCGAAAAGGACGCAACGAGAACGTTGCTCGATTTAGGTGGGGGAGAATGACACCGGCCAAACTTGAAGTGTCTAAGATAATAGTGAATGGCCCATTTCTTCCAACTCTTTCTCTAGATTTGAGTAGAATATTCTAGAGAAGTAGAGAATGGTAGAGACTTGTACATACACAAAATATGCTAGAGTAGTGTAGATAAATCTAGAAGTAGACAATTATAGACATTCTTTGGAGGAAGTGTATATATACCCTTTGGGGGCTTTAATTTGTAATCATTCAAAAGTTTGAGTAAATAGAGCATTTATTGCCTAAGAGTTATTTTGTGTGTCATCTTGAGTTCTTGATCAAGCATTGTTTGAGTGAGTAAGGCTGACTTAGTTACTAGCACGAGTGACTAAGGCCACTCGAGCTTGTCGAGAAAATTAAGCCCGTGACATTTGGTATCAGAGCGTATTGTTCTTGGGCGAATTTGCTTTCATAGCTAAAAAAACATGTCGTCCCACTATCCAACCTGACCTGCTCTCTCTTTCATACCACAGCCATCTCCGTCACCTCTGCCACCACTGCGATCTCTCTCACGCCTATCATCTCTCTATCCTCGCAAGATCTGTTCCCTTTCTCCACCAGGTCTGCTCTCTCATTCTTTCTCACACCATTGCCACCACCATCTCAATGATCTCTGCCACCGCCACACTCTCTCTCACCACTGAATCTGAATCTCTAAAACAATAGTGTCTCCTTCTCTGTCCACACAAAACACAGGTCTTCAGTTGTTCTCTCCCTTTCTTTCTCTCAAATTACAGATGGGTTTGTTGATTCAACCTAGGTTTCATATTCTGTCAGAGAATCGCAGAAGGGATGAAAGAAGATCTTTGTTGAGTTTGTTTTAGTAATTTGCTGGAGATATAATGGAGTTTGTTGGTACAACTGTTGAGAGCTTAAACGTAAGTGACCTTTCCTTTTGCACCATGAGTTGTCTGTTGATTTTTGCTGGCATTAGTTTATTACTCCTTTATTATAGGGTTCTTGATTCTTATCTTTTGATGGCCAGATGGAAGAGCGGATGACACTATGCAACATGGTTGTTGAAGCTGGGGGAAAGAATGGGGTTATAACAGCTGATAGTACCACGTTCAAGTATCTTGAGGTCTGTGCGATCGTCTGTTACTATGAATTTTTTCTTTGCAACATTGCAAATCTCTCTTCCATGTAATTTGAAACTATTTTGAAGGCCTTATTGTGGTGTCTTTTTTTGTATGCAGGATAAGACATCTAAGCCTTATGAACCATTTTACAGTGATGAGCAAGCAAGGTATCCTTTTCATGCTAAAAATGAGCAACCATTTTTTAATGTCCAGAAAGTAATAATTTATATGGAGAGAATAAGATCATAATAAGAATTCTCTGTGGGATATTATTTTTTTTTGGCACTCTTTTTTGATCTCTGTATTCATGTGTGTATGCGTGTTTTCTAGATTTCTGTCAGAGTACAGATTTGATGTCTCAAAAATGGAGCCACTGGTTGCAAAGGTTAGTGATCTTGTTTGTCTTCCAAAGCATAGAGTTGTTGTTTCTTTTAATGTAGAATAAATTCTGGTATGGATGTGAGTTGCTTTTCCTGCAAAAAGTCTTATTCCATACATTAGTTCATGAAAGACTGCTTTTTTCCCCCTTTCACTGTGATTTATACAGCTAATATCCCCTTGCAGCCTCATTCTCCTGATAATCGTGCCCTAGCAAGAGAATGCAAAGATGTCAAAATTGATAGAGTATATATTGGATCTTGTACCGGTGGCAAAACAGAGGATTTTATGGCTGCTGCTAAAGTTTTTCTAGCATCAGTAAGGGCCTTAATCTTCATGATTGCTACTATTGC
>CAODLS014992783.1:0-36035 GCA_948243855.1 Flueggea neowawraea
CCATGATCTCCTCCATACCCATATCCTCCATAGCCGCTATGCCTCCAAGGATGACCTCGCCTCCTACTCCGCCCATCCCCGCCACCTCTCCGTCGTCAAGGAGTCCGTACTTCCGATTTGTGATGACATAATGGCCGTCGATTGGGTCTTCTCTGCGCCTTCTCCTCCTCCTCCTCCGCCGGCTGCCGGGTCCGCCGTTAGGGTTACGTTCTTGAAATTGAAGGAGGGTTTGGGCGAGGGGGAGAAAGGTGAGGTATTGGAGACTATTGAAGGTGTGAAGGAGAGGTTTTCGGAGATTGAGAGTCTTAGTTACGGGGAGAACTTTTCGCCGGCGAGAGCGAAGGGTTATTCGATTGCTTCTCTGGCGGTGGTCAAAGGGTTGGAGGAGTTGAAGGCGGTGCAGGAGAAAGAGGCGGCGGTTAATGCCATGAAGGAAAAGGTTAGAGAGTATTTGGAGAGTGTTATTGTTCTTGATTTTGTCGTGCCGGCGCCGCCGTCTGCTTCTCTCTGATTGGACAGTTTTTGAAAAGGTTGGATCTTTTCCTTGTAGCCACAGTTTAATTTGTGATGTTTAACTCATAATGACATTGTTTTGGCTGGAATAAAAATTATTGACGACGCCAGGAATGGACTTAAATTGCTGAAATTTGTGTTTCTGTTTTTGTTTTGTGCTTGTATTAGTCAGAAATTTTGCTAGTGCTTCAAGTAGTTGATCGAATTAAATAATCTTAACGAAGGTCCTAAGGACCTAAACTACTATGGTTTGAATTTTGAAACATTAACTAAACTGGACAAAGAACAAATATTGACTAGTCTAGCTGTTCGGATTGGGAAGTGTTTACTTCTCATTGATTTCTGGAAATGGTCTTGTTAGATGTGAAGCTATGTTATGGATAAGGGGACGTGTGATCTATTCTTTAGTTTTGGATGTGTTTTGCTTGGAAAATATTTCTGGTTGAAAATTCATGTTATTTTTGTGCATTGGGTCGATTGCATCCTCAGGCAGAAAAATTATGCTTTGTAACATGATTGATTTATGTTTCAAAATAGCTATTCTGGTTTGTTTCCTTGTTATGGTCCATTGTCACTTCACTTATGAAGCCGCTTCCAAGAGGTTGTGCAACGTTCTTCAAAATTCTTGTTGATTTCGCTCTTTGAAGTCAAGCAATGTTGCTATCAGATTCTTTGTTACACAACATTTTCTGTTTTAATTTCGGTTTAATTTGTTTTGGAAATAGGGACATTGGTTTTGCTTCCTTTTCTTCTTATTTCCATTTTTCCTTTAGTGGGGGTGCAGGGAATCCATTCTTTTTTGCCCCTTCTGTCTTTGCATATTGAATTGTTGTTCTTGTCATAATAAATCGTAATGTTAAACGTATGATACATTTATGTCACTTTGGCATCGCGTGGTCCATCATATATCATTTGATGTTTGTAACATTGTTTCATGTTGTGATTATCTTACTATATTAAAAAATCGGTGGCTTATTCATCACGTACTCGACAGTAATCAGTTTCTTAGGATAAACGTATGCATTGTCAAATAATGACCTCTCTTTGCATCTGCTATAACTGAGACGTCAAATTGTTGATTCTTGAAAAAACAAGAGATCTTTAAGGCTAGTTACTTATGTTAGTTGCTTTTCTTCGATGGTGTTTAAAATTGAGATGTTAAATGTTTATTATTAGGCAAGAGATTTGGTCGCAATATCGTGAATAAGTGCATCAGAGGATTATAACTAGAGTACGTGAGGATTGTATATAGTTTTTAGCATTACAAGGATTTTGCCAAGCCCTTTGTTTTTGCTTGCTTCATGAAGAACTATGTAATGTCCTGCTACTAGTAAATTATTCTATGATATTGGCATGGTAGATGGTCTTAGAGGCTTCATTGGTCTTCTGCAGTGTCAGTGTGTGCTATTGATATTGACGATGGTAATGCCTGCAAACACTTCTGAGGTCGTACTTCTTAATATTTCTCTGTGTTGTCTGAATCTAGTAATAATCTGGTGGTGACTTGAAAATTATTGCTTATCTGGTCGCAGTTTTGCAGCGATTTATAGACACGGACTTACTCCAGTTGTAAATGGTAAATTAAGATTTTTGTAAGCCATGGCTCTCTGTATGGATAAATTTAGCAGCTTGAAATCACTAATGTTTTAAAAACAAAATATGAGAGTTGGTAAATGTTGGAAATCTGTAGTGGAACGATCTTCTCAACTCCTCTACGTGCCAGGAAAAGTTTCTTCTTCATTTTTCCGCACCTATTTTCTGCAACATTTGTGTGATTCAACAGCTTCGTGAATGCAATAATGAATAAGTTCTCTTCATTGAAGACGGCTCTGAGAACAGCAGCCCATTTGGTTGGGATTTTTTTTTTCCCACATCGAACCTTTCCAAATTGGTTTGAGACGGCAAATTACAAGAATGCTACAGTATTTACTGATGAAAGCTTCAATGTTTTTTTTTTGGTAAAAACACGGCTTTCTGAAATTTAGATGGAATGTTAGAGTGGGATAAGATAAGATAGGTTAACAAAATTTTGATTTTTTGTTGTTTGGGAGTTTATTTTTATATAAAGGATAGCATAGGATAAGGAGAGATTACTTATCCCTTCAAACTCTTATTTTCTTAACCCACCAAATTGATGAATTAAGAGAGATAAAAAATAAATAAAAATACATATTTATATTATAATTTTATTCTTCACTAGAGTTATAATTGCTCATTATAAATAATACAATTTTATTATTAGTTATAAATAATATTTAATTTTGTTGCAAATAACTTTCAAATTTATTATTATTTTAAGAATATATGGTTGATTAAACTATTTCATTTGTTTATCATAATTAAGTATAACAATTATTTCTGTATATTTTATCAGAGGGTATAATAGTCAAATTATTATATAATATTTTTATTTTACTTTTTATTAATTGACATTTTAAATAACCTATCATATTGTTTTTTTTTAAACTCTTAAATAATGAAATTTTATAATCTTAATCTATCATATCTTATCCTATACCAAGTTTTAATTACTAACCTATCTTATTCTATTCCGTTAAACTTTCAAAAAAAGCATTAGTTTGTTTTTAGTTTATGTTGATTTTTTTTGTATATTTTTAATTTACACTATTTTTTTTAAAAGTAAGCATCAATTTTTGTAGTTATTTTATTTTTTGAGTAAATATGCAAAAAGCCTTAGGAAAAATCTGTTTATGGGTACTACTAGAGCCCATTAAACTCAAAGTCGTTGAGTTGGAAGTTCAGGGTAGTTTTTGAACATTTTTCGGGTTCCAACCCCGGTGTTCCGCTTCCAGTTTTCGTATAGTGGTATAATGTAAAATACAACTGCTATAGTAGTTTCTTGCAGTATCAGCGTACAAACACCGCACAAGATCTGTTGGAGCTCAAACATATAATCACGCCCACACACGATAATTTTTTAATTTAGTTCGGTTTTTCAATAAGTCTACGCACAATGGACAAAGTTGTAAAAATACTCACTCTTACAAAACTAAAGGCCAAGTCTTATCCTTGTTAATTAACTTAAAATTTGTGATGCAAAATAACCAAAACTCACTTATAGGAGAAGGACCCTTTACTCCTAAACTATTATAAAGCTCACTCGTAAGTTATCTCTAACAGGATCATATCAAAACCAAAGGTTTTTTTTTTTACCAAGGAGAACCTGAAGTTGTAAGTCATTATCATGTTAATTTTCTCTGTTATTGTCATTATCTGGATCCTATTGTTGATGTGGTCAAGAAGCATACACCTATCAGATCAAAAGTACAATCACAACCATAAAAACAAAAACTACTAAAGGTCATTTCCTTCAAATCAAGAGACAAGGAAAAAACAAATATTGATTGTTGATCCCTCTTTTTCTAATTTATTCTCTTAGTTTTTTCAATAAACAAAGATTTATTTAAGAGATATTTTCTTTTGATTTAGATCTAAACAGATAGTTTTCTCCTTGTTGTGGTCGACACGACTTCCATTATTGTCATTTGTCGTCCTCCATTTAGGGATGAGTTGGTGTTCTGCTATCGACGTCTTCTACCAGTCGCTACCTTCCTCATATCATCAAAATCGTGCCTGCTTCTCTGTGGGTTTATGTTCGATGTCGTTGGGTCGATACTTTTAGTTATTTATATTTAGTTTTAAATTGGTTTTGTTATTGTGTTGCTTGTCTTCCTTTATTGAAAGTGTGGATCTATCTTCCTTTGTTAAAAGTTTTTTGTTTTGTTATGATTTAATTCAGTTGTCACTGTACTGTTGTGTTTCATAAACTTGAAAATATGGTAATTTGTGACAATGTTCTACTATTACAGTTGTAGTTCAAACAATTACGATTAATGAATCAGTTTGCTTTGATTAGGTGAATCAGGTCTTCCTCATTTGAGTATGTATTTGACCATTGATGATGAATGTAACTTTATTTCGTTAAAAAAAATTGTGTTCTAATGAAAGATAGTGGGAAATAACTAATATTATTCTAGATACTGTTCTTTTTCTTTGGATTCTGAAGGACCGCTTTTCCAACAGATTCAATTGTATGTATTGATCATTTATTTTGTTTTTATTTTCCTTTCGAATTTAAGTGCATGTTAAATACTTGAATTAAAATAAACTTGTTAAATAACTACTATTATTAAAATGAATTATCCTTCCTTTTCTTTAGCACCTCAAACGAGTGCATAAAGCCACTGTAAAACCCATGAATTATCTTCCATGCATTTGCATGATCAGTGATTCCAATTCTGAACTTCTAGTTATAATCAAGTTAACTATAATACTTGGATTAACTATAATTAGGGATTTCGCCAGAAAATAACTGTTTTCCGTTGAAAAATACCAAGAAACGATCGGAAAATTCATTTCCGGACTGTTTTCTTGTGGTGAGTGTTTCCATAGTAAGCAAGGCGTTCTATGTCAGTCGATCCAATTTGTTAGGCAGAAATTGAAGTTATGTTGAAATATTTTTGTGGTTATAAATTAAGGTGGAAAGGGAGCAGTTGAATGTGTATATACTTTTTCGTATAAATTTGTGAGCCCTATTGTTGACATTGACATTTTTATCACAAAACACATGATCTTATAATTTTATATAACCACGTGCTTGAAAATAAATATTTATTCATTAAAATTTAGACCACTCCAATAATACTATACATTTTAAAGAGTTTCTACAAAAATAGAAAGAATCTATGAATAATAATGAAAATTAAAAGTATCTTCAATAAATTTTATTTTTTTTATAGATGCAAAATAAACAAGAGCAGAGCACTACTAGACATGATTTTTCACACTATTACTGAGCCAAAACTACATCTCTTTATGAACAACTTACAACGCTCAAAAGATTTATTTTTTTTCGAAATCCATGTTCAATAGCGATCCGAAATTAATAGTATCATAAAATTCTAATGCACAAGATCCAAATATTTGGCAAGTGGAGAGCATACTCATGATCATCTCATTTCTATTCCCAGTAATTCTTGGGATTTCAAAAGACTTAAAGAAATTTAGAAAGCCGTAAAGATTAAAATAAGAGAGAGATTTGGCTTAAAAATCGGTCTGCCCTGTTTCATTCATAAGAAGTCCTTTGTATAGACTTCAGAGGTTACATACAGACAATTTTACAACCAAACAAACCTTACAACATTTATTGTGTGACTTACATGACATATTTTGATAGATTTCAACAACTATTTGGACTTTTATGACATAATATGACAAGTAGCAACTATTTTTAACTTAAGTGTCATAAAATGACAAACAAATTTTTTTTTTGCCGAACAAAAAGGAGAGTCGGAGACTACCAGTAGTAGCATATCTCTATTGGGCGTTACCATGCATGCATTACTCCCCACTGCGGAATGTTCCTAGAGCCATAACAGACACCACGAAGTCAGACTTCGGCCCGAGCCAGGTGTGGTCACCGCAACACCACATCGAGGGCTAACAGCATAAGGTCTAAACAACCAAACTCTATTGCGTGACGCGGGTCCGAGACAACCAAGGCTACCCGAGATTACGTCGCTCCCATTGAGTTTCGAACCCGCACCTCGTGAACTTGGGTCAACACCACAAGCCACCAAACTACCCCTCGAGGGGTAAATGACAAACAACTTTTGACTTATAAGACATAATAAACAACTTTTGCAACATACCGAATCCATGACTCTTTATTATAGATAGTGAGACAGATACTTTATGGTGATGGGAGTCTTGTTCATGTGTTTCCCAGATAGTGTGGATGATGAAGTAGACAGACATCATTCCACATCATTGGATTTTCTTCCTTTGATGAGTTGTCACTATTATTGTCTCCAAAGTCAACATCTCTTTTGCTAAGAAACCAAAATCCTAGAGTTTGTTGAACTGGAGCTGCCTGATTTAATTGTTCCATAATTTCATCATAGGATCTTTCAATGTGGAGACCTTCAAAGGCTCCTATTGAACTAGAAGGAACTGAAGTGATGATAACTTCAACTAGTATAGTCTGAAAACCTGCAAGTGTTGTAGGTGGAGGTGGAGCTGAATTGTTAAGGAAGCATAAATACTCCATTAATTGATATCTTAGTCAGAATTTTCTTGAATTGAAGGTTTAACATCTCCCCAGGCATAATTAACATTCGGTGTCCATAAGAAACCTTGAGAATGACGATAGTAAGGATAATGAAAGATATGAACCATAGTGTATGACTGATTTGGTTAATCCATGATCCTTATATTTTCAATGGTTGTTTTGATTTTTCTTCTTTAGATTGGTATTTCCTTGAACCATTTAAGAAAAGTCTATAACAGAGAGAGGCATTGGTGATCATCATTCAGGTGGTTGAGAATTGCTTGAGGGTCAAACTCTATGGCAATAAAGTGTAAAACCACTAAGCACCATAAGAACCATAAAAAATCCTCTGTGAATGAACTAGACATTAGAAAGTTTTTGTGAGGAAAATGTATGGAGGATCAGACATGAATTAGCTATGAATGAGGCTGCTGAAATAGATCTCAAGAAAACGAGGCTTAAAATGGAAGAGATGGGCCATGGCATATTTTTTGACTTGCTCATGAGTTTCCATAGGACCAGAGTGAGGAGGAAAATTTCTTTTCTCCATTCCCACCATGTAATTTGGACTAGAGGGACTCGCCATAAAGATTATAGTTAATGAACGCCAAAGGGGATAAGTTGTGCATGTATTTTTCTAGAACGAGAGAGATAATCAACAATGACATTTTGGTGCTCCTATATATGCTTTACTTTAAACTCATACTTGCTGAACTAATCTTTCAGGTGTAAACAATGGCCATCTAGAATTTTTTTTTATTTTTAAATTCCAAAATTTTAGGAAAAGAGGAATTATCCATCTTAACCAAAAAATTATGACTAATCAGATGGAATTCAATTTTTTTGATTCCATTCTTCACAACTAAGATTTCCTTGTAGACTGAGTGATAATATTTTTCTGCATCAGAGAATTGACCACAAGCATGACCATAGTATTCCCATGAACCCATATTGAGCATTGCTCCCCAAAACTTATTGCTGGCATCTATCTGGAGGATACACTTTCTTATGCTGAGAATCTTTAAAGGTGGGTGACTTTTTGCAAAGCTTCTTTAATTCCATGGTGGGGCATTTTTCTTCAAAATTTTTGATAGTGCATTGGTGTGTTGGGCAACATGTGGTAAGAAAATTCTAACATAATTGACTATACCAATAAAAGATTAGATCTCCTTTTTAGAAAGATTGTCTTCAGGAAATTAGGCTAACCCTTCGACTAAATGTGGCCTAATATGATAGTGTCCATCTCCAAATATAGAGCCAAGATACTTAATCTTGAGCTGGACCAGAACACTCTTCCTTTTAGACAACATAATTCCGTATTGATCTGCCAATTTGAGAAATTGCTGAAATAGGGCCTGATGAGAATTTTGATCTTCAGAGAAAAGGAGAATATAATCAATGTACACCAAGGCTGAATACAAAATGGGCTAAAAAATTCAGGGCACAACTTTATGGAACAATGATGGGGCTACTTTGAGACCAAAAGGCATAACCTTTCACTGATATTGGGTTGTAGGAATACAAAAGGCGGTCTTAGGCATGTCTTCTGGATGGACTCCTAGTTGCCAAAAACTTGCTTCCAGATCAAAGTTGGAAAACACTTTTGCTTTCTAGAGGTGAACATGCAAAGATTGAATCTTTGGAATAGGGAATTATCATTTTTGAGAAAAATATTAAGAGGCTTGTAATCGATGACAAGTCTATTCTTTCCTCTGATATGTTCACTCCTTTTGTTGACATAAAACACTTGACATGCCCATTCACTGGTGGTTGGTTTAATTAATTCTTGCTGCAATAACTGATAACATTCTTCTTTTGCCAAAGCTAGGTCTGATGGTGTCATGCCTGGATAAGATGCCTTGGTTGGATTGATATCTTCATTCATTTTGAATAGCAATTTGACAAAAAATTCTGGACTCTTCCAAAGAGGAGAGTAATGAGTAAAACTGGCATGACACTCTGAGAATAAATGATTATATTGGGACACCAATGGATGTTCATAATTTTTAGCAAAGAATAGAGTTTGAATCCTTGTAAATGGCTTGAATTTATTTCGAAAATACAATCCTTTTTTGCTCAGACATAATTGCTCCAGTTGACTCAGAACATCAAAACCAACAACATCCTTTCCTGAGAGGTCTATGCCAATAGCCTTGCACCAAATTGTGGATCCTGAGAAAATCTGGATACCAATAGGATACTTAGAGATGTACTTTGTTGTGAACACCTTTTTCGCTGGCAGCAGCAAAGTGATTCAACTATTCTTTCCAAGCTCCTGGGAGAATTTCTGGATTGATCATTATCTGGGTTGATCTTATGTCTATGAACCCAATTGCTTTAACATGAATGCCATATTTAGATTTGAGGTGTTTAATCTCAACATGAGGCACAAGGAATATCTGAGCTAAAAGACAAGGAATTATGCATATGTTTCATAGTAATGTGTTGAGACTGAGCCATTTAAATCACAAGATTCTGAATATGAAGACAATACTATAAAAACAACATTCTTTAGATCACTTAAACCGTTTTGTTCTGAAAATATGAACTCCAGATCTTGCTTAGGATCATATGGTGACCTACTAAATAAGCTTTGTAGATTTCTCCTTATTAGAGTTTTTTTTTTTGCAAAATGCCTCTTCTGGCCACAAATAAAGTACTAATCAGACTTCTTTCTAGAGGTTTTCTTTTTGAAGAATCAACAACCTCTATTTGTCTTTTCTTGAGAATAAAACCTGCTATTGCCTCTTTTAGAAGATTATTGTAACACACCCTGTCCTATCATATATCCATATTATAACATGAAATTATAATCATAAAACATGTATCCAGACAGATTATCATATATAAATGTACATACAATTTTTTTTTCAAAACATATAAACATGTTAAACAAAAGTGGAAGTAACACTCTATGTTTCATCTCAAAACCATATAGACAATGGTAACATGATGCAGAGGAGAGAGAGTGTGGGACTCAGTAGTATAACCTATGCTCCATATGTATAAGTCAATCAGCCTCATACTTGATTAACTTCCAAAAACAATATATGCTATAAACCTGAAAAATATTAGCACTTTATATGAGTCATTAGTCAGTGAGAGAAACTATCATCAGTAAATTTACAACATATAGCATATGCATCCAATTATATATTAATCATGCAGTATATAACGATGCAAGTGAATGCAATTTCGGTTTTATTTTGGAGCTTTTCTTGAACACGATAAGTCTCAACCCTGGTCCGATACAATACGATAATGATGGAGACATAAAGTCTCAAAAACGATACGATGACCAGCTGACAAACGATGTACAATGGAGACTTAAAGTCTCAATATATATCCGATAATGATGGAGACATTTAGTCTCATAAATGATAACAATGGAGAGCTTAACATGTTGGCCAAATCTACCTTTTAAGTCCAGAGTGCAAGTGTTATGTCACCAATATAGTTTTAAATCAATATATGCATTTTCACGATAACAATAACGATAAATCATTTCATATCGCATATGTTTGATAACGATGAATCCGATCAAATAAAATATTCACGTTATACAATCATCCATATCCGATAATATCTTTTAATATTTAATCTCAACAATTAAACAGATAGCCCAAGGCATATACATGTGTCATCTATATGCGTCTTAACATTTCCAATATTTACACATAATCCAAGATCATCACATATGCACATATCATGATGAAACTATCACGTTTAACACTTTTAAACATATAGCAAATAAGTGAAGACACCTTCAGTTTCTACTCACTTGGGCCACTACTATACGTGTCAAGTACGGAGGACTTCTAGTTTCCAAACCTACGAGTGTTCGGATCCTCCGGGTCTATAAAATATTAAAAATTACATTTATCATTATCAAATGCATTGTTTGTAAAATTATAGATTAGTCCTTGAAGTGTTTTTCTTAGTTTTGTTCAACTGAACAATTTGTGTTCTTTTTCATATTTCTGGAGTTATAGACTTCAAATGAATATAATATAAATTACCTAATAAAATAGACATCCTGAATGTGTTGTACATATAAAATAGAAACCCTGATTTAATTTCTACAATTTATAGTGAATTTCGAAAGTTAGCCTTGTCACTGCCATAATCCAGTTACAGGACAGACTAGGCATTATAAACATTTTTGACTATAGTTCATTCATTACAAACCAAATGGAGACCTAAAAATTGGAACATAAACTAGATACATGTATCTTTCCAATGGTATAGATCTAGTTGTTAAATTCTACCTAAAAAAATGTGCAGTAAAATTATCAATTGAGACTACAAGTTAAAACAGGGAAAACAGACCTATCCCTAGTCTATTATTCATAACTTCCCCTAAAGAAATCCAAATAATTGAAGGTTTGTTGTTTGAAAACCTAGATGCATATATCCCTGTTTCTGGAAAATATCAAATCTAATTCAAAATATAAAAATCTTTGTATATTTTAGAACATAACCTATAGTTAAATGTTATTCAGTGAAACATTCAGTCTGACCAACCTGAGTTAAACAAGTATAACTCCACACACACACAGAGAACTAACACACAGATAACTAAGATGATCCCTTTTACAGAGAGTTACAATACATGTTGGTATACAAGTTGCATGTTTTAGACATCTCCTACCTCAGCCTCTAAGAGTTCAAATCGTAGTACAAACAAGCTATTCAGATAATAACCTATATCAGAGCAACTCAACCCTTTTCAACAATAGATTTCAAACGACATCAAATTCGATCAAACTATTTTACAGGAATGTATATGACATCCAAATAGAAAACTTTTATTCTTTGAATTCTCTCAAATTCTATCTCTATTAGTTTCAATAAAATGTAGCAAACATATTGTTGTTAAGGAGAATTACGAGCTCAGGATTAACTTATCTTATTCAAGCCTTTCTATGAGAAAATTGATGTTCAATTTTGTGTGAAAGTTGTCTAGGACAGAGTTTTACAACCAGAGAAGGTTTGTGCTCAAATGAAAGTGTTTGGAATAGCTATGTGGTTATGGAACCAGAGAACATATGTTATATGGATAGGTTGCCGACCTAAAATTCTTCTTATCTTCAATTCTTTCTCTTCTCTTTTTATTATTGACTTGATTGGTTAATTCGGGCGGTTATAGAATAATATATAGGCTGATGATCCACATAATTAGGTTGTTAAAAATACAAAATGAGACCTATAAATTAGTGTTTTTATTTCATTTACGTTTGTACAACGTATTTCTCTTTTCAGTCCTATTTCAACATTTATTCTCCTTTTCGTCCTAAGTCTCGTTAATTTGATGAGTTTTAATTCCATTCCTTTTGTATCATATCTAATCCATATTAGCATATATTAAAAATAATATTTCAATTCTAATCGTAAATGCAACACTATATTTTTAATCTACTCGTATAATAACTACCCGATTGTATCTAACTTTTATTCTCTAACTAATCCCTTAAACGTTTATCTTTGCATATCCAATTATAACTATGAATAATAAATTCTATATGGAAATGCTTATGCAATGCATATACCAATAAATCTACAATATGCATGGTTATTTAGGGTTAGGGTGTCACAACTGCTTCTTTGAATACTTCTTCCAGTGCTAATGCTTCTTGCCATTTCTGCAGTTGCAATTCTTGTCTTTGCATTTGATCTACAGATGGGACTTTTCACAAGCTTTCATTAATCAAGAGTCTTCAAAGAACATCTTAAAGAATTTTTCTGCTTACACATCTTCTCCAGTACTTGTGTCACATACTGGAATAATTTTGTCAGTCTATGTTGTGAGATGTCTCTACCAGAAACCATAATCAATTTGTTTATCTCAGGATGAAGTTATTCTAGAAATGAAGAAACAAAGACTTGTTTGAGCTCTTTGCTGTTGTATTCTCCAAGCTGGTAGTAAATTTGTGACATTCAATGATAATGAGTATAAAGGTCTTTTTGGTTCAGAGAGCAACATTTCATTGCAAAATACTCATATTCTAGCCGTTTCAAGAAGATTTTTGAGTCTCCAATAAACTCTTGATAAAGTATTCCTAGGGCTTGATTAATCGGTTCTTTGACAAACTGTAGCCGTTGATATTCTCCAAGAGAGTTGACCCAATGTCTCAAAGTTCCAACGAAACTTGAAGCTAATTCTCTGAGAATGTTTATAGTCTCCATTTTTGGATTATTGAGTGGAAGATCAAGCCAAACACTTATCTCCAACATCCTTTCCGTTTTTTTTGTGATATGAACATTATCAAAAGTGAACCAATGTCCTCCTTTTGGTTTTTTTCTCCCTTGTGAAAATAATAGGAGAGGGTTCATCATCATACTCTCATGTTTCCATCTTATCAGCTTGAGATGATTCTTTAAGGGCTGGTGTTCACATGAGTATGGAAGTTATGTCTGCATGATTTGCTTTAGTATCAAAGGATAAATCTGATAATCCTGATTCATCAGATGCTCTAAAACTGGTTTTTGAGCTGTCATCATTGGATTTTGAATGAGACTCTTTCTTAGATTTTTAATCTAAACTTCTTTTATATTATGAGCTAGATCTATCTTCATGCATATCAGAGGAGGATTTCATATTAGTTTCTCCTGCTAATAGAGCAAAAGGATTTTTAAAAGCCATATACTTCGGTGGATGTTGACTTTCTCCACTAATGGTTGTTCCTCATTTGAAGAAGAGGATTGTTGCCTTCTTTCAAGAGTTTGTTGTTTCTTTTGCTTCTTTTTGGCAGCTTCTCTTCTTTTCGCATTGTCATATTTGACAAAAGTTGAAGAGATTAATGGTATCGCAGAAGTTCTTATTGATGCCATAAAGCCTTGAGAAGGAGGTGGTTTGAGAGATTTCTTGAAAAGAGATCTGGTGGGAGGAGGATCAAAATGAGAGGGATACTTCAAATCTTCTTGCATTCCTTTGAATGTAACTTCATGTTCTTTAATTTTGCTTCTTTTTGGTCAAAAGAGGGACCAAATTAATCGTTGATTGCCATCTTACTCAAAGTCTTTTCAAGCTTGGTAATTCTTTTGTTGACTTCTTGATGGAGATCTTGAATACATGATCCAATTTAGATTCATGCTTTTCCATTGCATGAAGAATCTTATCCGGCTTTGCATCTTGATGAATCAAATGGTGTTTCTGGGCTATATGGCTTGTAGTATACCAATTTAAAACTTATTCAGCTGTAGATAATGGTTCAATAGAGCCATTTACTTTTATAGTTGTTGGCTTTAGGTAAGGCCAAGAAGGATTTCCTTGACCCTTTATACCATGAGTCAGGGGATGATATTCATCATCACAACTTATATATGGAAGTCTTGATGAAGAAGACGCCATAAAATGGGGAACTGATGGAACAAGAGGAGTAAGATCTAGAGAAGGCTTGTAATATCCTTCTTTTCTTAAAATCTTCAAAGCTTCCTTATAAATAGGAAGACGAAATAGTCTTTTCCATTCTCATGAGAGCTTTTCATTAGAAGATTTTCTAATTTCTTCGAAAATGGCAATCTATGGGGGCATAATCTCTATCATTGTCAAAGGATTTGGGTTGAGAAGCTCTGCAAGAGGGCATTCTTTTTCTCTTTGATTCTTCTGGAAAATTATCATCATCATCACAACGGTGACAACCTTCTTCAAATTCACTTGGGTTAGTGTCCCAAATGAAATTATCATCAATCTTGTTAGTATAAACTGGTTGACCCGAAGGTTCAAACCAAACTATAGGGATCTTTCTACTTGTTGGGACAGGCTGGATTATTGCAATAGTCTTAAAAATAGGTAAACTAGAAGTTGAACATTCTAATTCATCTAGATTTTTGAAAGGTACAATCGTGAGATTAGATTGGTTTTTCAACTTGTCTGACCTTCTCATAATTAGTAGGCCAGGAAGTTGGAATTAACTTCTTCAATGTTTCAGCATCCATATGCTTTGGGGCTTGCACGATGGTTGGGACTTTATCTGCTGTCTCAGAGAGGGCATACAAAGCATCACTTGATCCATAACCACTGAGGTCGACTATGTGGTCTTGGACTCTGTAGCAAATTTGTTGGTGAAGAGTAGCTATTTGTGATGAAGCCACATGTTGGACTCCAGTTATTTGGATCTATACTTTCATGCACATTGACATATTTGGATTCATCAAAGTCATCACAAAGTTGGGAAAGAAAGTAAGCATTATGTTGCCTGTATTCAGAGTGGTGAGAACAGAACAAATAATAGCATATTGACATTCCAAGACTCTTGTGTCTAAGAGTGTCAGTCTTGCAATAACTAGAAAACATTTTCTGCCATTATAGGTAAGCATTAGTCTGATTGCTCCCCAATGAAAATAAGTATAGCCTTATTTGATGGATTCTTTAATAAGGCTATGAGGAACCTTTAGTGTCACATATTGTCCTGCTTCAATAGATATTAGACGATATTGTTACAAGTTTGAGGCCTAGACATACTCCTTAGGCTCAGGTATTCTTCTGTGGAGAAGTTGACGGATTGTGGTTATGCCTTTGGATTTTTGATATATACTGTATGGACTGATGAGAGGATGAGGGGTTAGAGTGATTTTTGCATCTTCAGAAACATAAGAGTATTCAATAAGGTGTTCTAGTTTGTTGGTTTCATGGGATCTAAAGGAAAATGGAAGAGGTAAGTTGGAGGACAACTGAGATAGGGTTGGTGTTTAGGTTGGTGTGTGAGGTTGAGGCTACTGCATTATTTGCTTCCATGATGAGTAATAGTTTGTTGTTACTCTCCACAAAATAATATGGGAAGAGAAATGAGATCTTAGTTTTGGCTCTGATAACATACATTTGTGTGATTAGAAAATAGAGAGATGTTAAGACTTAAGGCCTCAATTTGGAGATTCTTGAATGAAACTGAAAGAATGATCTAAATGATTATCACGAAATCAAAAAATACCATTGAATTTTTAATTTTTTCAACTGAACTGTCTTCTAATTCTTTTTTTTATAAGTAGTCATCGGCCTTTAAATTTTATTCATGAAAATCAAAGTATCTAATTAGAAAAGTTTGATACAACTAAAAATAAGAGATTATAAAGTCTAATCAAGACGTTCTAATTCTTAATTAATACTTGTATGAAGCATCGTCCCAAACTGAAAATTGAAAAAAAAACTGATATTATTGCACTTTCAGATTAGCTAGCAAAACCCTAATTATCTCTTCTTTCAAGTCTCAGTCTCATCCATGCCTTCCTTTGTCTTCAAGATAACACCGTAATCTTCTATATAAATAAAATGACGTAATTTCTAATATAGAATAAACAATATATAATTAATGCATAATTAAATAGATAATCAAGAACTTGTCTCGATACGTGCAGTGGAAGAACTCGATTAAATACACAAGAAATAACTTGTTGCTAGTTGCCACAAACAACCTTCGTTGGAACGACGAGAACGTAGTATGTATCCGCAACTTAAGAGCCACCATAACTATCTTCTTGCAAGAAGGATTCAGTATGCAATGAAGACTGAAATCTTCTCCTCTTAGCCACTAGAGGTCGACTGCAAATTCTTCAAGGTGGGAGAAATTTTTCTGTTTGTGTGTAGTAGTGAATAAAAGAACCAACACTAATTAGAATTTTAGTGCACCTATTTATGTTAGTGTTATGTAGGTTTTCTTACAACATATGTAGAGCTCATTTACTAAAACCCATTAGGAATGTGGATACATTGGATACTTAATCCGATTCAAGTTCGGGCTCCATTCATAACCCGACACGAGCAAACTTGTTTTTCTAACTTTTATAAAAGTAAAAAAAAAAAAGAATTTAATTCTCGAGCGTGGGGTGTCCCTTTATGCATGGGACTTATTGTGCGAGTTTATTTTTCAAGGTTCTCCTTAGGATACTCCTTTCTATTTTAGATGAATAAAATTTTACCGTTTTATCATGAGACCTATTTGTCCAGCATATATATATTTTGAGCTCCATAACATGCAGGCATAGCCAAAAAAAAAAAGGTAAAAATAAAATAAAACATACGAAAAGAAAAGAAACCGTATAGAGTTCTAGCTCATTGGTACTGAAGTGTGTATATATCAAAATTTGTTTTCAGTC
This sequence comes from Flueggea neowawraea, assembly GCA_948243855.1. Classification (NCBI taxonomy): domain Eukaryota; kingdom Viridiplantae; phylum Streptophyta; class Magnoliopsida; order Malpighiales; family Phyllanthaceae; genus Flueggea; species Flueggea neowawraea. Next base: position 16,676 of record CAODLS014992783.1, read on the forward strand.
CACACAAAAATGTGGGAAAAATGGGAAGGAAGCCACGTTGTTCCAAAGAAGGACTCAACTGAGGAAAGTGGACTGCCAGAGAAGATGAGATCCTTGTCAACTACATTAAACTCTATGGTGAAGGCAAGTGGAGAGTTCTAGCTCAAAGAGCAGGTGTGTGTTTATTTTTGTTTTTAGATAAATTAAATCTTTTTTTTTGGAAATGAAATAGTCAATTCATTACTAAACAAGGGATACAAAATTAAGGTACATTGAGTTATGTTACAAGATATACAGGTGACTAGAAATTTCAAATAATTTGGACTGTTCACATGTAAAGTAATTCTAAGTCTATTTACAAATAGATGAATGTCTCAAATTATTTAGAATTTTAGCGATTAGATCGGGGCGTTCTAATACCGTGAAACACACCGAACCGTAATTAAAGCCCCCCAAAACATCAACTCAGGACAAAAAAAAAGGTAACAGCCTAAGCCAGCTTGTCTAAAGCAAATTAGCATATCTATATGCAAATCCAACATATACACTCGACGGGGAAATCTGAAAGTCTTTCCAAAATGGATGTGGCTTAAAACTATAAAAAAAACATATACACTCGACAGATCAGACAATAGAGAAGTGCGGTCATCGAAAATGAGATCAGAAGGAGAAAAAATCTCAGCACCTTTATTGATGTCTGTTGAGCCCGAGGTGCCTCGGAAAGAATTGCATCATACATGGTTTAGTGAAAAAAATACACAAATAATTATGATATTCAGGTCTATCTCAAGACTACATGTGATCCTAAGTGAGACATATTTTATTAATTTTTTAATGATAAAATATATAAATTTTTTAACTTAAATTCTAAAATTTTAATATATAAAATCATCAAGTAATTTATAAGATTTACGATTAAAAAAATTATTAATTTTTGTTGAAAACTTCAAGTTTCAATAATAAGTTAGTGAACAATATTCTATAAGTCATATATAAAATAAGTATTTAATTTGACAAGTAATATGTTTATTTTCTTGATAATATTTTTCTTAAGACGCTCTATATAAAAATTAAACTATATCTTAATTTAAGACAACTACAATAAAAAAACTCTATAATTAGAAAACTAATCAACTAGAGTGAGTGTTAGTTAATTTTGAATACGCCTTGATTGTTAAATAAAAAAATCACTAAAAAAATAAAAAAAATCTACTTGAAAATGTGAATATAGATTAATAAATATAAAAATTAAATTTGGATTAAAAGTATACAAATTGAACATGAACTTAGAGCTATTATAATTTTTTCTAATTAATTTTGTATATTTTTTTAATTAAGTACTGTTTATTTTAACTAAAATTATACGTTGTGGACATTTTTTAAAAATAAAAAAAATCACATTTTTTTGTTCTTAATTCAAATCTTTTAATTTATGGGGAAAAAATAAATTAGAACTCTTAATTAAACTATATTATATTTATTTTTTAATTGACCTAATAACTTTTATAAAATATATTTAATTGCACAAAAATTTTAATGAGGCCCCAAAAATTGGAGGCATTAGGCCAAGGCCTTAGCCGTAGACCAAGACGTGTTACTGCGTCCCGGTCTACTAGTCCGTCTTTTTGCAGGAGGACGAGCTAGCTATCAGTGTGCCCCGCACCTGACATTTTTTATTTTTTAAAAAAAATCAAAATCTGACCGTTGGATCTGATTGATCAAACAGTCAGATTTACTCAAACGGTAATATTACCGTTGGAGTACCGTTGGGGGCCGAAAAATTACCATTTTGGTCCCTAACGGCTAGTTTTACCCATTTTCCTATAAATACCCCCTAAACATATTTTTTCTATCATTTCTTCACTTCAAACACTCATTTCTCTCCCCAAACTCTCTCAACTCTTAAAATGTCTCTCCATACTCTCAAATTACTGATACTCCAATTCCCCCCCCAAAATTATGGATTCCAACAATGAAAATATTCAATCATCTTCTCAAAATAATCCATCAAATTTTGCCAACTACCGATATTCTGAAAATAATCCATCAAAATTTCCCTCTTTCACAAACTATCAATTTAATCCCACCGCTTCATTTTTTCCATTTCCATATCAACTCACACTTTCCAATTTGGATAATTTTTAAAATTTTACGTCCAATCCTCTTTCACAAAATAATCCTTACATCCCCGTGTTGGATAGGTGCTCGACGACGGGTTCCCAAGGGGATTCTCCTACTCCTGAAATGAACCCCCGTAACCCATTATTGGTCTAAGCAATCTCGGCCCCGACGTCGGTGCCAAGTACAAAAAGTGGATCCTTCCACGCGAAGTCAAGTTGGCTAAGTATTGGATCGCTATTTCCGAAGACCCCATAATGTCCAACGACCAAAACGCCAACTCTTTTTGGAAGCGGGTGACTGAATGCTTCAACCACGGGATGGAGGCAAGAGAGCAACGTTATGGGAAGGTCGTTAAAAATAGGTGGCACACACTCAACAAAATTGTCACCTTATTTAACGACATCTACAACAACGTTGCTTCGACTTATCATAGCGGTTAGAGCGACGACATGATTATGGAGCGAGCATGCGCTGTCTACTTGGTTGAGGCGAAAACCCATTTCCTCCACGATGACGTTTGGAAAATTTTACGTGATCATCCGAAATGGAAGGAAGCATTGCCCATGGACCCCGAGGCTGGTCCAAAAAGAACCAAAGTGAACGCCCAAGGCGCCTACACTAGCTCTGGCTCCTTCGATCTCAACGCCTATAATCCTAGAGTTGAAGGAGAGCCAACCCAAGAGACTCGCCCAATGGGCCGAGATAAGGCCAAAGGGGAAGGGCCAAGAACCAAGCAAAAGGCGAAACGCAACGTGCATGAGAAAGGAAAGTCGACATCAAGCGACGTCTCCGAAGTTGCGTCCATTTTGGACGACATGTTGTTCGAGAAAGAATTAAATTGCAAAGCTTTCGAAACGGCAAAAGCTAATAGAAAGAAAGAAAAAGAACAACAGCTCGAGATCGAACGAGAAAAAATGGAGTATCTCAAAGATCAATAGCTTAAGGAAGACATAGCGATACTCGACAAAGATACGTCGAACATGACTTTAGCGGCACGACGTTTGCATGAATACGCTTGTAAAAAATTTTGTGAAAAATATAGGTTGTAGTATTTTTAATTTAATGTAATATTTAATATTTTATTTGTAATATTTAAATTTTAATGTAATTTTTTTATTTTAATTTAATTTTTAAATTTTATGAATTATTTTTATTTTAATGTAATATTTTTATTTTAACGAATTATTTTTATTTGAACGAACTATTTTTATTTGAATGAATTTGGGGTAGAAAGTATTAAATGAAGTAGTAGATAAAAGTTAGGGATTAAAATAAAATTGTGTTTAGTGGAAAGTTGAGGAGGCGTCCCGCGAGACTCTTAAATAACCCCTAGGTTACGGATGAAAAAACTGAGGGGTTAAGAACTGTAGACTTTAATAAAATAATAATAAAAACACTGAGCAGACATCCCACGGAACGACTTCAAGGACCCTGGGTTACGAGTAGCCTTAGTGGCCTTGCCCTTGAGCCAGGCCTGCTGACATCATATCTTTATCCAAAATTTTGAGACATTAGATTATGAGATCACACAACTTATAAGGCTCTTCTCTATTCACACTTGCAGTCCCAACAATCTCCCCCTTAAGTATGAATTTCTTTCATATTGGGCTTAGACTTGCTCTTCCTACAATGAAAACCACTCCAAAAACTCTGAAATTTTTATTGGGCCTTCTCGAGTACTAATGTGGAATTTTAACTCAAAAGCTTTTTCCATAACTCTTCCTATTTGTGAGCTGACCCTACTCATACTAGATAAGGCTTTACCAGCCAACACAACTCTTTATCATCTTCGAGTATAGTCATCAACATGGTGTCACCAAGAGCTCTTCCAATGACTCCACCCTTCCGTCTACGAGATTTCTCAGCTGCTCATGCCAGATCCAGGCTATACTAGTCAATACAACTCTTCACTATATTACCACATTCATCCCAGATCACCATCACATTATACTTGTAATTGTCCATGTCCCAGCCGAACCTGACTCTGATATCACTTGTGAGGAATTAAGCACGAAAAAAAAGAATAACGCAAGGGAAATCACACATACGATAAAAGAATTTACGTAGTTCAACAAATGCGATCTATGTCCAGAGGAAGAGAAAATTCTTTTTATTTACTAAGAATAGTCGTCAAAGAGTTTTCAAACTCACAATATGTTTCCCAACCCCTATTTATACTCATTACATGATTCCTACTCAAATTAGAATGACCACATACTAAGCCCACATGTTTACAAGTAATAATTAAACTAATGCACGGACCAAACAAAAGCTGTGGAAAACACAACCGCATACACGGCCATAGGTGCATGCGAAGACTTCTCTATCATCTCCCAATTTCACAATACCAATACACTCATTAAAAGAAGAAAACTGTCCTTTAGAAAATTTGATATGATAAATTGCTCTAGTGTCCATAATCTAAGTATTGAAGAACTAGAAGTATAAACTGTTAAAACACCTCTGCATTCTTCCTCGTCATAACTCTCCTAATTTACCACAAAATTACTCTGAACCACAGTTGCTCTGAATTCCTGACAACAACATTGACAGCAATAAGAGAGTCCGACTCAGTGATAATATTGCCAATATTTAATTCGTTTCAAGGCTTAAAACTTCTCTTACGCAGTACATCATCGTAAAGAAATTAAATCTTAGCCAACCGCATGCATTTTTAGATCGAATTATGCTTTATTACGTGAGCTGAATGCATGTGTTTAGGGTTGAAGCGATGTGGGAAGAGTTGCAGACTTCGTTGGTTAAATTATTTAAGGACGGACATTAAGAGGGGTAATATTTCTGAAGATGAAGATGACCTTATCATCAGACTTCATAAACTTCTCGGTAATAGGTACTTTTTTGTGGTTTTACTACTCGGGACATTTATCATTGAATTTTCAAATAGTAGATTTTTCTTAGACCAGCTCATATGTCTCTCGAAGTGAACAAAATTAATATTTTTGGAACTAGTTTGTTAAGAAAAACATTTAACATATTTTCAACATATAATATGTAACATTTTTTTTTCTTACAAATCGAATCACATTTTCTATTTTTTTTTTAACTATTTAAAACCCTGCAGTTATCCACTAAATCCTACACAATCTTAATAAGAGCATAAGTTTTTTTTTTTTAGAAAACATTAGACAAATTAATCATTCTTATCTTATTTGTGCTACAGATGAGCTTTAATTGCTAGAAAATTACATGGGCGAACAGACAATGAAATTTAAAATTACTGGAACTCCCACCTTAGCAAGAGAGTCGAAGGCCACTACAAGAAATTAAAAAAAAACTTCACAAAACCAAGAAATGCAGCATTCCACACACAAAGTCTTCCCTAAATGGAACAATATTAGGGATGTTTTAATTGAGGATAATACAACATTAATTAGCTCCAAGAATCCATCTTCTTCAGTAATAGAAGTCGACGATGATCTTAGTGATTCCTGGGATTTTTTGTTGGACTTTGACACTGGTGAACTTCTCTTGTCGCCTTACCAATAAAAAGAGATTAATTATATGGATTTTGATGATAATAGTTATGTGGTGAACTCAAATGAGAATTATAATGCTGACATGGCGGCTGACGTGGAGTTTCCTAATCTAGCTATGGAAACAGCGGAGTTATCAACTGCCGATGATTCAAGGATTGAAACTTGGTTCAAGTATTGAACTTGGAGTGTTTCTTTGCAAGGAAACGGTGCATGTGGAGTTGTATGTGCAATTGATAATTTTATGTAATATTGAATTCACAAAGTTTTAATATATAAGTCAATACTAAATATAAATTGATATGATTAATAAAATTCATTTTTTATGTAAAATATTATTATGTGTAGATTTCTGTCTTAATATAGATATCTCCATTAATATCCGGTGTGTTCGTTTTAGATAAATTAAACTGTAGATTGTTAAAATAGATAGCATTTGATAGATTTGTGGTAGATTTAGTAGAATGAGATAGACTGAAATTTGTTATATTTTCTATTTTGCCTCTAAAAAATTAAATTTTTTAATTACAAAATTGAGGAAGAAATTGCAAAATAGTTGTTTAACCAAGGATAACAATGGAAAAGTAAAATATAAGCATTTTGACTTTTAACTAATGTGCAACCTAAATATACCACTTGAAAAAAATATACAAGGTTTGTCTAATATACATTTTGAATCGTGTAATATACTTAAAACAAACATACTGATCATTATCATTTTTTAGCATAATTAACAACGCACTGTACTTGTAGAATGTGATAAACTCTGACCCAATTAATGGATGATGCATGGTTGAATGACATTTGACAAGCTAATGAAACCAATGTTAATCATTTAATTAAAACGGTAAATTCAACATAATCAAATCCATACCCATCTGATGCGACATTTTTTTAAGGGAGAAATGTTATGCTACTCATGTGTTGACTTAACCAGACCCTAAATTCAACATTTATACTAGTTTTTTTAAGGGCCATTTTTAAATACACGCGGACCAGATTCGTAATATATGAATTCACGCAGTCTACTTTCAGTATTTTAAGCAAAAAATTCAAAATTATGGTTTAAAGAACTGAACTTTATAAATTACAGATTCACAGACTTATTTATATGTTGTTTAAAACTTATTTATAATTTGTTTAAAATCTGTTTATTTTACAAATTTGTTTAAAACTTATTTAGAATTTGTTTAAAATATGTTCATCATACATTGAAGATATCAATAAAATATAAACAACATATAAACAAAATATAAATAATATATAAACAAAATATCAACAACATATAAACAAGATTTGAAAACAACACATAAATAAGAAATCAATAACATATAAACAATATATAAATAACAAATCAACAACGTATAAATTATAAATTTGTGTATATATTATTTTCAACATATAAACAACATTCAAACAATATATAAACAAGAAACAAAATATAAACAAGATGCCTTGAATTTGAAAATACAACAACAAATCAACAGCATACCAACAAGACTCCGTGAACTTGAAAAGTCACGCACGTACATAAAAAATATTGCAAAGTGTATCTATAATAAACATATCATATCCGTACGAAATAAATATTGCAAACTTTTCTAGGTGTATCGCATACTTACCACTTTGTTTAATGTAGGGATGGATATTTTAGGAACGAACCGTAAACTTACCCAAGTCCAATCTTAAAAAGTATGGTCTGGGATTGAGACACTTGGCCACAGCCTGACAAGTCCGACCCAATATATATAGATTTATTGATATACACAATTTTTTGTCGGTGTACAAGATATTAACAAATTTTAATTTATTTAATAGGGTGTACAAAAATGTCCAAAGATCTACAGAAGTGTCCAAAGGTCTATAAAGGTGTGCACAACATGAATTTTAGGTGTACAAAGGTGTTGACAACATCAATTTCAAGTGTACAAATGTGTTTGCAAAATCAATTTCAGGTGTACACAATAATTGAGATAATTTTATAAAATTTTAGGGACTAAACCATCAATTTTTCATTAAAACAAATCTAAAACACAGTAACTAAGGTTTCCAAAAATCCTGGTCACTGCCTCTAAATCTGAAACCCTAATTGTCTTGATCTGTTTGCAGCCCCTAGAACGAAAGCCAACATGATTCTACTTCGACTTCTCCTCACGCGTCGTGTCTTCGCTGTCTTCCTCTGTACGCTACCATTAGGTACCATTTCATTTTTGCATCGCGTCTTCGCCGCCAAGACAATGGGCGAGAGAATGGGATGGGATCTGCGGCGGAGAAGAGAAATCAAGGAGGAGAGAGATAGAACAAGAACAAATAGAGGAGAGCACAAAGAACGAGAGATGGAGACAAACTAAGGAGGAGAGAGATAACGAAAACAGATAGAGAAAAGCGTGGAGAGCGGGCGAAAATGGATGAGAGAGCGTAGGTTGAAGGCGAGATAGAAACACATAAGGCAGTGGTAGATATGAAATAAGACGGAGACGAGAGATGTGAAGAGAGAGAAAGAGAGAGTGACAGTGAAGGAAGAAATGATGAAAAGAGAGAGAGACGGGAAAAAGACAAATAGAAGAAAGACGGGAAGAGAGTGGCTTGGGTCTGTGGGGGGAGAGGAAGAGAAAGATACGAGGAGAGAGAAAATAAAGAGAGAGAGAAAAGTGAGAAAATGAAGGAGATAAATTCGCTTTTATCTATAAATTCAATTTTATATGATATAATCTGGCATTTCTAATATTCAATTTAAAAAATGTGGCATTTACAAAAAAAATTGAGCGTATTTCCATTTTAAAAATTTAAAAACATGTCTTATTTGTAAAAATCTTTGGTTTAATTTTGGCAACTGTAATTAACTCATATATATATATATATATAGAAACACACATAAGAAATCACTTATTATTATTATTATTATTATTATTATTATTATTATTATTATTATTGTTGTTGTTGTTATTGTCATTATTATTGTTATTATTATTATTATTATTATTATTATTATTATATCGGTAAACATAATTATTTTCTTAGAATCTATTTGTAATGCTTGTAGTGGTTTAATTTAATTTTAAATTAGAAACATATAATTATCTTATTTTTATTTAAATTTTGATATAAGATAATAAAATTTTAAATATTATATTTTTTGATAACTATAAATTAAAATAAGTATATTTAACGTTGTCGCGATAATGATAATTTTGTATCTAAAATTAAATAATTTTAGATTAACAATTTAATTGTAAATTTCAATGAATGAGAGTTTGATATGATTTCTAATTCTAATTAATATTCTAAATTCATTCGTAAACTTAAGAAGTTAAATTATATCCATAATTTTATTGCCTTTATTAAACTCTTTCATCTGCTATTAAAATAATTAAATATAAATCTACTCTAACTAAATAACAATTTTTTAAATACTAATATAATTTTAAAATTTATTTATGATAATTTTAAAATTATTAAAAAAATTATGATTATTTATAAATAAAAAAATAAAAAACGTCTAACGAATTTTTTTCCACATCCATGTATTATATATGTTATGATAATGGTACACAGGGTACCAAGTACTACCAACACATCAGTCCACGAAAAGTTATCCAAACAATTGAGCTGTGAGAAGTATAATCAAGGTGGGCCTGAATCAGTATGTGTACAGAATGTACACAATACATCCCGTCATGAACTTCTCTCATTGGGCTGAAGAGTTGAACACACGTTAATAATCGGTCACAATCATCTGTGGATTAGTACAACGTACGTTATTTACAAAAATATAAGTGATTAAAGGTCAAATCATTTTGGATCATATGTACCATAAAACACGTAATAGTAATTAATTTGTGGCATTAAAGTGATATACTACTGCTACTATTACCTCTCACAAAAATTAATAATTTTGTCAACACATAATTTTACTGATAAATGATGTTTATATTGGCTGGATCAGTTAAAAAAAACCCGCCAATGCATAATTAAGAACTAATTATGTTATTGTACACTCTTTTCTTTTTATATAATGAAAATATCAACATTTTGAATATTTTCACAAAAGAAACATTTTGAATATTTTGACAGAAGAAAAATACAACAAATGAATGACATAAACCAAGGTCTAGACATTAATCATAAAAGTAGCAAGAACACGGGCCCTTTTGATTTCTTTCTTCTTCATGTACTTCTTCTTATAACTAAACATATATTGATTTCGTATTCTCTAGTCAAACTATATGAATGTAGCAGAAATTAAGCAACCTTGATTATCGTATACGTAGTAATGATGCGTTGAGAGATGATATAGCCTCGTCAGCAATAATTTGGTACATCTTTTGAGTAGGATGAACTGCATCCCAAAATGCATACTTTGATGCGTCACTGCACGTACTCATTCCTTTGCATGAATCTCCATATTCCATTGTTCCCGTTCCACAGCAACCTTTTGCAGCCTCCAATAAACCTGTCAATTTAACAATGTGTATTAGCAAATTAAATAGTTGATCTTTCAACACTGGAAGAACAAATTTGATACTGACCAAATCGTTGAGGGGTCTTGATGGCGTTTTGTATGATGCGAAAGCAATCAACGTAGGTGTTTTTGACCCCTACTGTTCTCCGGAGGATGACAAGTTTCTGTTTGATCTTGGTATTGAATGAGAAAGCCGCCTTGTTGTAATTCTCCACACATGTGTTCACATTTCTTAATGTTTTTACAAGTGGCATGCAACCCAATGGTGGCACTCCTACCACCACTAATCTCGTCGCTCCCAGTCTATGCATTTCCTGCAACAACAAAATTTTTTTTAATTTTATCAGCATTATTTGTTCTTACTTTTTAATTTTAAAGTGCAAACAACGAGTATCACGAAATCATTTTTATAAAAAAGAAAATCTAAACAAAATCCAATGAGAGTGAGCTTTAAAGGGGTCCAGTGACATTAACAATAGTAATTAATAGAGGACACACACATTTAAACAAAGTTCATAAAGAAGTAAGTCTTAAGTAGTGGCATGTTGCCTGTTGGCAGTAGACGAGGCCAAGGCTAGCAACGTCCTTAGTTTGCAACTGCCTCTTTGAGAAGGACATTTCTTGTCACTTTTTAACATTAATTTGCATATGCATATGTTACCAATTATTTAGTGAATATGTGAATAAATTTTCTGTTCTATGGGCTCTTCCAAAATAACAATTATTATATTCTATATCATTCCCTGCATTTCAACTAGTTCTAAACAGCCATTCGTCGCATAAAAAATATTACTTAATTAAATATTGATTGCAAATAAATAATATGTTTGAGTATGGTATAATTATGATAGAAATATGAATAGACTTGTACCTTAACATAGTCAAACATGCGAGAAGCCAAGTAATTTTGGTACTGTTCGATAGTGTATTGACTGGGACGAGTTGGGTCCAAGTAGTAATTTTGGAGGAAATCATTTGTTCCCATACTTAGAATGAAAATGGCATTTCTTACAATCTCTTGTGCCTTCTTTTGACCAACCAGATGTCCCAAGTGGATCTTGTAATGCCTCAAGTACTCCAGCTGTTTTGACATTGGCAACACACTCTATTCCAAAGATAAAGGAAACAAAAATATCATGTTAGGGCAAGCATACATTTCTACATAACAAATGAGTTAATCACACTGTTAATATAGCCAGTTAATAGATTAAAAGTTCAATCCTCGACGGAAACAAATAAAAAAATTCTAAATAAATTAAAGACTAAAAAATGTATTTTATATTAAGGTTTGATAATGAGAGAACTCACGGAGAGATTTGCAGTGAAGTCATCGTAACCAGAAGCTGCAGAAGCAAAACTAACACCATGAAGCAAATCTGTGGGCTTCAGATTAGGATCAAGAAATGCTGGAATCACATTTGTATGTCCAATTGCTTCCGCTGTCGACCAAAATATTGTATACCTTAGCGATCAGAGAAATTTGTTTTATATGTTAATTATTAATTAATCATTTAATTGGAGTTTATTTGTTTTACATGTTAATTATTAGTTAATCATTTAATAGTAGTTTTTTTCACTGCTGTTTATTGTAAAACAGAAAAAGAGGGGATAAAGATAGACGAGATTGAAATATAAATGAATGAAATAATGGTGAGGGTAGGTAACTATATGTTACCATCACAGACATATCTATGAACCATTAATCTTCTGCACTGTACCAACAAGCCTAGCCAGTCTTTTAATTTCAAAAACTCTCGAGGCACGTACGTTTTACGGATGGAAATTTCATATTTTATATATCCCTATATTTAAGATAAAAAAAATGAAATAAACTAGATTAAGATACATGCATTATAGACTGATAGCACTTAAAATGAACTTGTGTACAGTAATAATCAAGATTTCTAATCTTCGTTCACTCTATGTTCTTCAAACAGCACTACTCATTAACAATGTATAAATATATGAATTAAAAGTGCTTAACATGCTGGTATATATATATTTTCACTATTAAAAAAATAACCATTAATATTCTAATCTCGACATAGATGGAGATAATTTAAAAAGTAATGTATTGAGTTGAATTTACCTATGAAGTCTGTGGCTAGTCTTCCATTAGAGAACCTTCCAGTTGGGACTCCACTGAAGAAGTCCTTCCCATAAGGAGCAAAATTACTCTTCATAGAAGTAGTAAGGCGATTGTTGTTGCCAGGATCCACACTTGAATCTCCAAAAACCAACACACAAGTCACATTGTTTTTCGCTGCCAACTGCCTAACCTGATGAATATCCACTGCACTTGGCATCAATGGCAAAGCAAGCACTAGTGCCACCACCAAACTCGTCACCATTGCCATCCTTAACACCATTCTTCTATTCTCAGAAAATATCTTAGTGAGAAGATCAACTTCAAGTACTTGTGACAATGAGAAGCTATGTGTTTATAGAGTATGTTGGAGGTGAGTTGTGCTAATTGGTCGGTCCATATAAAAGTGAGATTGGATCATTAGTTGTGTTAGTTGAACACTTAAATGCCTGTCCTAACACATTGACCTTAAAAGAATGAAAGAAGAAAAAGGTGTCTAATAATGCACAGTAACAGGGGCAGTGTGATTGTGTGGTTTGAGGAAAAGAATTCAATTTTGAGGCAGTGGGAACAGAGAAGCACAGTTGTCTTCAAATTGCAAGAGATATAATTTCTAATTAAAACAAAATATATTTGTCGACAAAAATTACTATATATTTTATATTTGTATATATCAAGCACTCTGCCTTCAAAGTCATGCTATTTTATAACTTCATTGATTGCATGAGCAAGAGATTTGGTGACAGGTATACCAACCCATTTGAGAAAATTTATTATTTTTCGTATTATTATATTATCTTTGTTGATAAATTATTAACAGACACGTAATTAAAATCTTCAGCTACTATGAGTTGTGATTATGTATTTTTGTCTGAGAATAGTTAATTTTTCAGGTTGGAACCATGGATAATTCGGTTACTGAGCTTCATATCCTTCGCCAATTGTACATTCCTCCACGGCATTCTAAAGCTCCGATCACCGTCTCAATTCGTTAGGAACCCCCTCCGGATGGTTGGATTAAAGTAAACACTGATGGGTCTTTTTCTAGTGCTACTAACCGATCTGGCGCAAGTGGCATCTTCAGGAACCGTAGAGGATTCCCGATGGGTTGCTTCTCCTTTCCCACAGGTAACGCTCCTGCATTTGAGACGGAGTTGAAAGCTGCAATCTTTACTATACATAAAGCATGGGAGATAGGTTGGCATAGGTTGTGGATTGAATGTGACTGCACTTATGTTATCAATCTGATCAAATCTCGCACTTCCGAAGTGCCATGGTCATTTTTTGTTGCTTGGTCGAAGTGCCTCCATTTGATTTCCTGCATGCAGTTAATGGCCCGTCATATTTATCAGGAAGGAAATGACATTGCTGATAAACTGGTAAATTATGGTCGAAGTAGTTATGAGGAAGTATGGTGGCATACTTATCCAGAATTCTGCTTCTCCTTGGTTTATGAAGATTTGAACATGACAGAACATTTTCGTTTTATCCGAATTGTACCCTTATAGGGATGTATTAACAGTTTACTTTTCATTTCTTTTTTGTTTTAAAAATACAGGGAGCTTCTGAGCATGAAGAGGTTGCTAAGAGGGTGCTAACCTAGTTGGAATGCTTGGGTGTGATAACTGATTCTGGAGTCTCCAAGTTTTAATTAAAAAAATCATTTGCATTGCAACACGTGATTTGGCTAATTAGTATTGGAAATTAAACTTGGTTTAGTAACAAGAATTATGTAGATGGATGAATGAACCTACATAACTCTTGATACTCTGATTAGATTAAATTTCTTAATATATAAGAAAATACAATTAAGCATCTTAGAAGAAGAAGTTAAGCTTAATGCAACTTGTAAGAAGCAAATTTAAATTGAAGACTACTTACTTGCCTATATAAAGGGATGAACTTTCACCATTTTAAAAGTTTTTTAAAATCTAAAGTCATAGAGAAAAACTCTAACGAGTTTGTAAGAAATAATAGTATAATGTGTGTACTTTGTATTTGTGAAATAATTTCTCAAATTAATATCAATATTTGAGTCGTGTTTTTAAATTCAACTTATTCTCTAGGTTATTATAATCTTTTAATTGCCAATAATTAGTACTTAATTAGTAGCTTGTTAAGTATTTGCATGAACATTAATTGAAATAGTTGGTCACTGTTTATGGGTGACCATTCTATTATAGCCAAATTAAGGTCATTATTAATGTTGTGAAAAACACGTTCATGCCATGCAATGCAATACAATTATATCTCTGTTGGGTCTCACCACCCACCAATGTTGGACCAAAAAAGATATGTTACACGCACCTAATATCAGAAACTAGTATTTAAGATGGCCTATTTCAGTAAAATATTCGTCGGCATTAGAAAATTTATTGAAAAAAAAAGAATGCTATAGAAAAAAAATATTTAAGCCTCTAAGGCTAATTATATTGAGATCAATCATATTATATATCGGTCGGTTTAGATATTACAACTAAATAGAAAAAATCTAAATTATAGGTGTAGATCGATTTTCTTTCAATTTTGAAAAAGAAAAATATATACAGGCCATAAAATCCTACAGGAAAATTAGATATGATTTGTACATTTCTGAGGAAAGCAAGTGGAAAACAATATCCTTGAAGGTGGTCCCTTGGCAGGCAAACACAGCTACGTATTTGGAGTTTGTGCCTCATCGATCTGTTGCCAAACTTGTTAGGTGAATACAATGTGACTTTGTCTACTACCTCATTCATTGTCCCAGCATTAGTCCAGCAAATTAACGTGATCATAAATTCTCAATAGTTCAGGCTATTTTTTTGAAATTTGGAACTGGCAATAGATTTTTTTTTCATTTTGATTGAGCATGTGTTAAGAAATTTATTAGTTGTACTTCACCTTTGATAAACTAATAAATTTGTAATTTATTGGTATTAAAATTAATTCTAATACTAAATGGTTGAAAGTATGATTTATGTCTCTTAATAAGAGTAAATAAGATGACTGGTGTTATGTGGCTGCTCCCATTAAAGAATTATATATTTCTAAGAAGAAGGAAATATTCTTGGATGTGTAAATGGAGTTTTAAGTACGTACAGAGTATGTTCTTCATAATTTGTTTTGTACCTGCTAACCTTACCGGAGTTGAAAATCTTTGGTTTTACAGACAGTTGGCAAGGAAAGATTCTGATACACCATTTATTGTTGTGGTGGAATAATGAATCGTGACCAAGTTGGACTTCCACAAATGCGGTTAATTAATGCAGGAAATAATACATACAAACACAATAGTGGGGTGGTTCCAACCTCCCAACGATAACGATTTCTTCACTTCAATCTGGAAACTGGACGTTTCATACATAAATGTTGAACAAACACTGTTCATGCATGTAGTGTTTTTATTGGAGTCTGATGGGTTAGAATTAACACAACAATTAAGCATCCATCCAAATGAACAAACTAATCTCAATCAAGTTCACCATAGTATAAGATGAATGTACAAATAAAATGATCCTTCATGAATCATTCAAACATGTTAATAACTAATTGAAGCATATTATTAATCAACGGTAGACCGAAGTGGATGTCATGGTCTAGATCAACCAAGAACACCTATAAGAGAACAAAAAGAGAAACAACCTTGGAGTGCTGAACTCACTCTTTTCAAACCTCTCAACAAAGTGTTTCTCTATGTTTTGTCTCTCCTTTATGGAATTTTTCTTCTTTATGGAATTATTTTGTGCATATATGATTGTCTATTATCTGCTAAGGATGTGCTTCAAGTATTTTCATTGTCAGCGGCTAGAAAGGATGGATCTCTCATCCGATTATTGGTTGTGTGTAAAACTCAATCTAGTAGGTAAATATTTGTATCTTTCCCTCATGAACTCTCTTTATTTGTACCTCTCATTTGGACTCTAAATGAATGAAACATTTTTCTTTTCTAGTAAAAAACAAAAAAACTCTCAACAAAGACAAAGTGTGTTTTAACCACTCCATATCTAATAATCTAATACCCTCTTATTCAATTCTATGCAAGGTTATGCATATATTTATTATTAACAAAACATGAACGTAGATTTTCATCAATCCTTTGTAGTGTAGTTGGTTAGGATACTCGGCTCTCAGCCGAGAGACCCGGGTTTAAGTCCCGGCAACGGAATTTATGCACTCCCTTTTTGGTACCCATGTCTCATACGACGATTTAGGCGGGAGTTTGTCCATTTGTTTGGCGGCCATCTTCTTCCCTTAATACCCTATCACTGTTTCTTCAATCCTAAATCTAAGATTCTGAATTTTGAAAAGCAAAACGAAACAATCATGGACAGCCGCAATCTAAGAGGCGTTGAAGATAACGTTATCGCCATCATCGAAGCCACTGCCTCCACCGACTCTCAAGACGCCAACGACGACAGTACGATTTGCGCGTACAGTGTGGATTTTTCTATGGTTGTTGCTCCTGTTAAGCGATTTCAAGGGGTTACGATTTGCGCGTACAGTGTGGATTTTTCTTCGTATATATCAGATATATTCGATTGAATTTTTACATTAACTTTTTTTTACTTCATTTTACTATTTGTTAATTATTTGATGGTGTTCTTCTTTTTCTTGTACTAGGGTGTTGTTTGCGGTTGAATTCCGTGTTGTAGCAATGGTGAGTAGCAAAATTCATAGTAAGATTACAGGTAAGAGTTCTGAAAGGATATAGAAGGCTGGCGGTGATGCGTGAGATCTCTCTCCCCAAAAACGTGTTTTGCGGTCTCCAGTGACTGCAAGGAAAGTGGATATGGAGAGTTCATGGTTTTGAGTAATACCTCATTCTAAACAAATTTCCTATATGATTCTAAGATGATTTGAAGTGCAACTTAAATCTCTACGTCATTTAAATATAATTGAATATGCAGATTATAATAGAATATTGGGATTTCAATTCAGGTCAAATGAAATTTTTAACTACGTGCGAAAATACTTTTCAAATGCTAATATCGGGGTGATGTCTAAATTAAATCTATATGGATCTTAAATATTAGTGAAATATACTACTATTGATAGAGTGTTAGAATATCATATATCCTCTAACGAACATTTAACCTCCATCGTTGAAGCTGCAAAGTAATTCACTCTTACTGTCTCCTCATGTGGAGTAGTGAGAGTAGTCAACTTTCATGTTGTCCAGATCGTTTCCTTTCTGTTGTTGTATGTCCAAACTTAAATCGTTGTTACTAGGTAGTTCATCATTGCTTCAACAGGCATTTCCCTGGCTCGATTCATTGCAGCATTGATGGATTCAACATTTTTAGAGGTCATTATTGTGCCTTGGTTGTGTTTGGCATGAACCCTTGACCATTTGTGTGAGCCTATGTTTTCTAGATATGTTCTGATTCGCTTACTGAGCTTGTCTAACTTCTTCATATTGTAGTTGAATTTCTCATTTGTATAGGCCTTCACAGCTTCAAGGAAGAATTCTCTTTTGAATGTTTGTACTTAGAGATTAGATTATTCAGGAGATGGTACATGTACACACAATGTGCAGCTTCTGGGTATACTAGTGTAAATGCTCTCTCAATACTGGCGTGCCTATCTGAGACTATGCACAGTTCCTCTCTCATGCCGTAGCTTTCTTTGAATTTCTCGAAAAATTATTGCCACGATGCGTTATTCTCTGAGTCGACAACCGCAAAAGCCAACGAAAATAGTTTCTCACATGCTTTTTGAGAGCAAGTTGTAATGAGAGTACCTCTAATTTGGACTTCAGGAATGCTTCGTCAACAAATCGGCCTACAATATTTCCACCTCTTTATAGATGCATCAAGCGCGACAAAGAGGTACAAAAATGTGTTGTCTTCATTGACTCTGAGGTCAACGAATGATCCTAGATTTGTTTTTTTAATCATGTGCAAGTAACTAGGGAGCTCTTGGTACGACTTAGTTGTATTACCACGGTTTCCAAAGCTTTTCCAATTGCTCTATATGATTTAATGTAATTGATCTCCAAGCATAATCTTTATGCATGTCGTTAACAACGTCACCTACTGTGTACGATCTTCTAGGATTATGAAACTTTGATTTTATTGTTCTGCTTTGAAAGCTGTGGTTGCTTGACAGTGATTGCTCATACGAGCTTCCAACGGGCAGGCGTGGTTATTCATGAATGATCGAATTTCCCACAAATTTGTTGCACCCGTTTTTGATGATTTCAACTTCCATTTACACTCTCCATGAACACACCGTACTACATACCTCCTGCTACATGAATTCTGGATCGTATATTGGTAATGATTTTTAATTGAGTGACCAACGTTGTCTTTAGTGATTCTTTGTCTCAGAAAACCTGTCCATCCTCAATTGCTAGGTGGGATGGGTCGCTTATTACTGCAGTGTGATTATCGTCCTTCCTTCCTATTCATTGCTCATGAATTTCTTAAATGGTTGTAGTTGCAATGTCTTGTATGTAATGCAACACCGCCGAATGCTTATCTTGAATGTATATTGGTTGGATATTGCCCTCCACAATTGGTCGATGAATGATGCTTTTACATGTAGTCATCAGTATTCGTTGAGTATTCGCAAACAACGTTTCTTGTATTGACTGTGACACAAAGGGGAAATGCGGAGAAATCCAATTCTCTGCTTCAGCTTGATTCATTATCTATATTGTAAGAACACATCCTTGTTTGATTTGGTATTACAGTTCAATTGCTGAAGTCGATGCATCCACGTTGAGATCGTCGTGTGTCATCTCCACCAATTGATCATAACTGCAATTTTTTAGTACCATCATACCACGCATTCCATATTCCTTGCAATTGTTGTCCTCTCTCCATTGGCCATTATGGTGAATGATTACCGGTATGTCATCCATTTGTCTTTATGGAAATTTTATAGTCAAGTATGATTGGGAGAAATAAGAATTTGTTGAAATGAGAATTTTTTTGGTTTTGAATATGTTGATGGGTGGTGGTTGAAGTTCCTTAATTGAAGGCATTTGACATACGTGATAAATATCCCATTTTGCTGGGTGATTTTGTTAAGCACATCTTCCTCTTTTTCTCCTTAATTAGAGGAGAATCACAACTTTATAGGTAAATTATATATTAATCCTTCTAATAAGAATTATTAAGCAAATATTGCAACAAAACAGGAGTAGATAATAACCAAAATGGCAAAAATACATAAAGAACATGTCTAATCTAAGCTATTCCAATGATCCAAATCTTATGATTCTTCTACTGCCCC
>CAODLS014993108.1:0-11077 GCA_948243855.1 Flueggea neowawraea
GAATAATGGGCTATTTTCTTCATTTTTCTTGGGCTGTCGAATTTTCATATTCATTTTTTATTTTCTTTTAAATCTGAATTTAAGCAATTATGGTTCAAATGTTAATTACTTTATTTAGGACTTAGATTTTCTTTTATTATATTGTTGTATGTATAATCAGTAAGTTTAAAGGAAAATTTTAACGAAGTTAGAATTATCAATTGATGTGACAGTCGGATTTTTTCCAGTCGGTTGGAACAATCTTTAATCAAGAACATAAAAAAATATAACAAGTATTGCTAGTTGGTTAGTAGACTTAGTGAGATTATTACAAGATTTTTACCAGTTTGTTGGTAAATCCAAAAGATGCAAAATATCCATTCCAGTCCTCCCCTTCGTTGGTTGGATTCAAATAACAAAATTCGGTTAATTTAGTTCGTTGATAATATGATAGATAAAGTTTATTGATATGATCATAGGATTTTATAAGGTGGTTGATAAATTTGAAAATATGAAATAACTATTATAATATTTCCAGTTCGTTGGTTGGACAAAAATATCAAAATATTCGATTTATCCAATTCGTTAGTAACCTGGACTTCGAGTCCATTTTTCAAAAATAAACAAATAGCCCTAATAAGATAAATCAACTATTTTGATAAAATTTCCAATCAAGTAAAAATTATTCACATATAATTAAAGGTACCGTTCTTTAAATGGACGTTGTAAGGGTAAAGTGGGTTTCTTCTTTATTCGTAACTAAACTCCCGACCCATTTTTAAAAACAAACCATAATTTAGAAGTTTTAAGTGATCAATCACACTTCAACAGACATTGATCACGACTCATATTTTGAAACTTATTTTACTACCAAAAACTCTTTATCCCGATTACGAGTCGCAACAGCAGGAAATCAGAAGCAATTAAAGTTATGATCTAAGGTTCAAAAAAAAAAGGCAGATCCCCTTCAAGTTATATGTAAGTCAAAATATAGCTTCTGGAGGGGACATATAAAGAATTAGATTGTCTCTCGTATTCTCTCTGAAACTAAAACATTAGAAGAAAAACCAAATTGCCAATATGTAAAACATTTTGTGATAAGGTTTTACTTCCAGAAAAAAGAACATTCAAACCACCTATGGGCAATGGCAATAAAAAGGTAGACATCAAAATAACCAAAACTAGCCAGAGTTAGCCAATATGTAAAACATTATTCTTCTCATGACTATAGAGCATACCTCTTAATCTGCCACTAATTGAGAGATTTACAGGGAATGCTTTCACGTCTAGAATGAGGACATAACCTTAGGATTAAAATTATCAGAGGGTTGGAATCTCTTTGGTCCTTATTACGATTCATTCCAGCTAAAATTCCATCAGAGATCATCTGTGATAAATGAACTAGATCTTTACACAGCACCACCGAGATATACCCCAGGTTCTAATGTTGGGGGCATTGGATGAAACATTTTCTGATTCGGATATCCAAGTTCACTACAACATGCCTATTTGTTAAAAATCCAACATGCATTGTATTTTCTTCTTGTAAATTGTGTTTATAACGAAGAACTTTGTGTGCCTGTTATTGAATTTAAACTGAAATATACATAATAAATATAATTGCAAATACAACTAACTAGATTTTCTTTATGTTTTCTTTTAGACTTATGGATGCCAATATTGATGAAGTAAATTGGTTCAGAAGAAGAGATAATGGAGTTTTAATTGGAGTTGGACAGCCTCAACGACAAATAAGTGGTATGACTTTTTAACATTCAACAATCAAAATTATTAATTCATGTATAATTCATATATCTAATAATATCAGATAGACAGTAAGAATTGCATATGTTAAGTAATCTACAAAAACTTCAGCGGCTCTTGTAAGTTGATTGATATACTTCTCAAAAGAAAAAAAAAAGACAATCGCAACTAGAAACGTGAAAAATGTTACAAACTGATCTGAAAAAAAAATTGTTTTATATAAAAAAAAAAAGAAAAAATCTCAAATAGTCGATATAACAATGTTAAGTAAATGAGCAATCAGCATATTTGCATCGATAAAACAAGTTATAAGAACTCTTCAAAAAAAATTAAACCAAATTTCATAAAAAAAAACTATGAAACTAATGTCACTAAAATAACATAAACCGTCTTCCATGAATGTTTATCATAATTTTAAGTATAACGGCATATTCTAAAACCTCTTAATTCACATACCTTAAGCCATTTTTAAATGGGTTCCACCTATCATAGCTATTCAAATATATAAATATAGGCTCTCCCTTTATCTATTTTACCCAATGATTATTACTACATGACCACGTAAAACATTAACCTTTTTAGACAACCCTACCGCGCTATAAATCAGAGTATATGATTAAGCATCTGATAATAATATCTATCTGAAAAGTCGCTTTCTTCTCAAAGGCGACAAGAAAGGGTCCTCTTGTGCCCAAACGTAGAATTAACTTTTGATATTTTCTGGAGCTGTATTTTGTTTTTTGGATTCCTCTGATTTACACTTCATATAATTTGTATTTGATTTTACTTACCCTATATTTTGTTATACTCGTATATTTATATTTTATATATACTTATTTGTTTTCTTATAAATGGTTTTATATGGAAATGTTTTGATAAATGAATTTTTGGGTCTAGTTTCTAATTATCTAATGCTTGTGCGAGATGGGTTGTGCTCCTATAGACTGTCCGCCTTATACGTCGGTCATCGTCTAAAAACGGGTCATGACAAAGGTGGCATCAGAGCCCTAAGTTTCGTAAGTTTGGGGTCAGTGTGAAGCATATGTATCCTTGATTGAGTCTGTCTGATTTGCTTCTGTATACTTTTTTTTATCTTCGTTTGGTACTGTGGTGGTTACATGCATTTTGACAATTGCATATGCGATTTTTGTTCTGTTTGTAGATATGGACTGCCCTTACAGGAGAGGTCGTGGTAGAGGCCGTGGGAGGCTTAGACTTTAGCCTATTGAGGCGACCGCTCGTTCTGTTGCTGATCAGCATGATGCAGCTAGTATGCCAGAGGTCGCAGCACTAGCACCTCAGTTGGTGCTTGCAGGTCTGATGGGCGCATTTGAGCAATTCATCCAGATTCTGGTTTGGGTAGAGGCACTTTTGGCCGGTCAGGCGGTTGGAGGTCAGCCAGTTCCACTAGTGGTTGCAGCACCACCAGTTCCTCCACCCCATCTAGAGGCATTTGTTGTACTTGTACCTGCCATAGCTCTATCAACACCTCAGTCAGATGTTGAATCCCATCTGGCCAGGTTCTTGAAGCTCACTCTGCCTAGATTTACGGGCGTGATAGGAGAGGATTCTCAGGACTTCACTTTCACAGTGGAGCAATGTTTTGAGTCTATGGAGATCACCGATGATGCGGTGAGAGTTAGACTTGCTTCATTGTTATTGGATGGTCGAGTCGTTAGATAGTGGCAAGATCAGGGATCTCGTAAGAGTTCCACTTGGGAGAAATTCAAGCATGAGCTCACATTGTATGTCCTTCCTCAAAGTGAGCGGGATAGGAAGGAAGATCAATTTAACGAGTTCCGCCAAGAGCCAGTATGTCAGTGAGTGAGTACGAGGACAGGTTCAGGGAGTTGAGCAGGTATGCACACGCGGAGACCCATAATGAAGAGGCCTTAGCGAGGAAGTTCTTGAATGGGTTGCTACTCAAGATTAGTAGAGTGGTGGTTATGCGGAGATTGAATACCATATCACAGATACCATATCACAGATTTCTAAGGTTGCGATGGGTATGGAGTACTAGGATGCGAGACATTCGAGAGAGCCCAATAGGGCAAAGACGGATGATGCATCAGGAGGCCAGCAAGCCCATGGTTAGAGCAGTCAGTCTAAGCAAAGACATCGGCAGTCATTTGGAGGTCAAAGACAAGGACAGGGTTCTCAGAGTAATAGTGTGGTACAACCAACTGGGTGTGCTAGAGGTCAGAGCTCAAGAGGCTCTTATCAGCCTTGTGAGACTTGTGGGAGGAGACACACTGGTATTTGCAATAGGTCTGCATGTCTTTGTTTTCACTGCAGGCAGCCTAGACACAAGGTTGCAGAGTGTCCCCTAAAGCGTGGTACATGATCCCAGTCAGTATAGTCAGTGGCGAGAGGTGTAGGCACTATTATCACAGGTGTTGGTAGAAGCATAGGCAGAGGCGCTGCAGGTTCTAAAGTCTATAGTCAGATTGGTCAGGGTAGTGGTTGTGGACAAGCTGGACTAAGAAGTTTTACTATTGGTGGGCAGGTTCATGCATATCTTTTGACTTGCTAGGAGACGCAGACCTCCAATGTTGCAGTGACTGGTATGTTATCTGTCTTTGGGACTTCTGCATATGTTTTATTTGATTCAGTTCCATCACATTCATTTATCACGCCATATTTTGTTGAGCATGCTGGGTTAATTATGTATCCATTAGCCAGATTGTCAGAGTTTTCATCACCTTTGGGTGGCAAGATTGTAGTAGATTCTGAGGTTCGAGGTTGCGTGATTGCCTTTGAGGGGCACGAGACTACCAATCTTACGATGTTGGATATGGGAGAGTTTGATGTGATACTCGGCATGGATTAGCTTTCAGCTTGGCACACTATCTTAGATTGTTTTGCTATAAAGGTGTGCTTTCAACCGCCGGGTCAGAGTGAGTTTTGTTATCAGAGTGAGCACGACATCGTCGTGTGGGGGTACGTGTCAATCGTTAGAGCTAAGAGGATGATTCGTCGTGGTTGTGATGCGTATTTGGCTTTTGTACTCATCGAGTTGTATAGTTCGAAATTGATTTTGGAGGACATACCTACGGTACATGAGTTCTTTGATGTGTTTCCTGAAGAGTTGTCAGAACTTTTGCCAAAGTGCGAGATTGAGTTTGCTATATAAGTATAGCCTGGTGCCGATCTGATATCGATTTCACCGTATCGGATGGCACCAGCAAAGCTGAAGGAACTAGAGACCCAGTTGAAAGAGTTGTTGGATAAGAGTTTTATCCGACCGAGTGTCTCACATTGGGATGTTCCAGTGTTGTTTGTAAAGAACAAGGATGAGAGCCTTTGTATGTGTATTAACTACCGACAGTTGAACAAGGTAACAGTGAATAATCGATATCCACTTCCGAGAATAGATAACATGTTTTACTAGCGATAAAGTTCACAGTGGTTTTGTAAGATGGACTTGAGGTTGGGATATCACTAGTTGAGGATCAGGGGTGAGGACATCTTGAAGACGGCTTTCTGGACTAGGTATGGTCACTATGAGTTCTTTGTGATGTCGTTTGGTTTGACTAATGCACCAACCACAATTATGGATTTGATGACCAGAGTTTTCACACTATACTTGGATCGATTTTTCATCGTCTTCATCCAACGACATTCTGGTGTACTCGAGGAGTCGGGAGGAGCATGAGGACCACTTGAGGTCAGTCTTGAAGATTTTGTGAGAACATCAGCTTTATGCGAAGTTCTCAATGTGTGACTTTTGGCTTGAGCATGTGACATTCCTAGGACATGTGGTGTCCAAGGATGGGATCATGATAGATCCAAAGAAGGTGGAGGTCGTTCTCCGTTGGGAGAGACCCAAGATCATTACTGAGATTCGAAGTTTTCTTGGTATAGTTGGGTATTATAGGAGGTTTATCCAGGATTTTTCTAGGATCGCAGCTCCTATGACTCAATTGACGCAAAAGGAAGTTAAGTTTGTTTTGTCTGATAGGTGTGAGGATAGCTTCCAAAAGTTGAATAGGTGTTTGACGAGTGCATCAGTGTGTTGGCTTTACCATCAAGTTCTGTAGGATTCGTCATGTACTGTGATGCCTCGAGGCTTGGTTTGGTTTGTGTGTTAATGCAACATGGCAAGGTGATTGCTTATGCCTCGAGATAGCTCAAGAGGCATGAGCAAAATTACCTGACACATGACTTAGAGTTGGCGGGAGTTGTTCGCACTCAAGATCTGAAAGTGTTACCTGTATGGAGAGACATTTGAGATCCTCACGGATCATAAGAGTTTGAAATATATTTTCGGGCAACGAAACCTGAACTTAAGGCAGAGACATTGGTTGGAGTTGCTAAAGGACTATGATTGTACTGTATCATATCATCCTGGTAAAGTGAACGTCGTGGCTGATGCTTTGAGTAGGAAGTCGACGGGGAGTTTATCTCACATCACATTTGAGAGATGACCAGCAGTGTCGGGATGGCAAAGATTGATGGAGGATGGAGTTGAGTTGCATTTTGATGACTTTGGGGCTTTGCTTGGTCATATTAAGGTGAGGCCCATATTGTTGGAATGGATCCGAGAGGCTCAAAAAGAGGATTTCGAGATGCAGAGTTTCATTGATAAAGTTAAATCGCCTGGTGTACCTAGGTTTAGTGTTGATGATTCTGAAGTTTTGTGGTTTGGATTGAGATTATGCGTATCATCTTCTGGTGGTTTACGCGAGGAGATTATGACCGAGAGTCACAATTCCACATATTTTGTACACCCAGGGTACATTAAGATATATCGGAACTTTTGAGAGTCCTATTGGTGGCCAAAGATGAAAATGAATATAGCAGAGTTTGTTAGTCGGTGTCTGACCTACCAGCAGGTCAAGTTTGAGCATCATCGTCCTTCTGGGTTGTTGCAGTAGTTACCCCTTTCGGAGTGGAAGTGGGATCTCATCACTATGGATTTCGTTGTTGGGTTGTCGATGACATCTTCTGGGTATGACTCCATTTGGGTGATCAAGGATCGATTACCGAAATGGCACATTTTCTACCTGTCAAAACAACATATGGAGTGGCACAGTTGGCGAACTTATATGTGGACTGGATAGTATGTTTGCATGGTGTGCTAGTCTCCATAGTGTCTGACAGAGAACTATAGTTTACTTCGCAATTTTGGCATAAACTGCAGGAGAAGTTAGTTAGTTCATTGGATTTCAACACATCATTTCATCTGCAGACCGATGGTCAGTGCGAGCGTACCATTCAGACTTTGAAGGATATGCTAAGAGCATACGTTGTGGATTTTGGTAGGAGTTGGGATTCTCACTTGCCATTGGTAGAGTTTGCGTATAATAATTTGTACCATTCGAGTATCAGGATGGCGCCTTACTAGACTTTGTATGGTAGGAAGTGTAGATCTCCCTTATGTTGGGCCGATGCCGGAGAGAAAGAACAATTAGGGTCAGATCTTATTTTGGAGACTATTGAGAAAATCAGGTTGATCCAGCAGAGGATCCAAACTACTCATAGTCATCAAAAGAGTTACGCTAACCGGAAGCGTAAACATTTGGAGTTTGGAGTTGGAGACCATGGATTTCTTAAGGTGTTGCCTATGAAAGGCGTGATGAGATTTGGAAAGAAGGGCAAGTTGAGCCCGAAATGCATTGGTCCATTTGAGATTATATGCCGTGTTGGGGTCGTTGCTTATGAGTTGGCGTTGTCGTCTCAGTTTGATTTTGTTCACCCAGTATTCCATACATCTCATCTGAGAAAGTATGCTATTGATTCATCCCATGTTCTGGCACCGCATTCCATTAAGGCCCAATTCCATTATCTTACAATGAGGATCCCATAAGAATTGTTAA
Organism: Flueggea neowawraea; assembly: GCA_948243855.1. NCBI lineage: Eukaryota > Viridiplantae > Streptophyta > Magnoliopsida > Malpighiales > Phyllanthaceae > Flueggea > Flueggea neowawraea. The sequence continues at coordinate 7,563 of CAODLS014993108.1, forward strand.
TCGACAAGTCAAGAGACTGTAAAACAAGGAGATTACTTCAGTGAAAGTGATTTGGTGACATCATTCTATTAAGGAGGCCACATGGGAGGCCGAAGGTGAGATTCGACACAGATATCCACATTTGTTCGATTCTAGTACTTCTTAGGTCAGTGCGCTCTATTTTTACTCTTCTGCATTCGTTTCAATCTATGTATCTCTGTTTTAGAATCTTTGCACTTTGTTTCTGTATATCTATTTCTGTCTCTGCATTCAATATCTCTATTTTGCATGTCTCTGTTTCTACATCATCATTTCTGCATATTTGTATGTTGGCTGGGTAGCCGGTGTTAGTTGGGTGTTAGATGAATCTTAGTCTAAATTTGATTGTTTCGAACTTCGAAGATTTCTTTTAAGGGGGAAGCATGTAATATCCAGCCTGTTCTAATCAGAATCTTGTAGCATTTTGTTAGTTCAGAAGTGATTTAGGATGTTAGGGATCTTGATTATTGAGATTGGAATGTGTTTGGATGTAGTTTTGAGTGTGAAAGACACATTGGAGGCCATCTAAGTGTATTGAAGGGTTTCTACGCACGTAGATCGTCGTTTGAGTTAAGCCGTGAACGTGATTTAGATCGTCAACGTGCATTTTAGAGCTTTTGTATGCGTTGATCGTCACTTGGGTTGAACCGTGGAAACGTGAAGTGGTCGACGTGCATTGTTTGAGTGGTATGCACGTTGATTTTGGATTTGAGAATGAGAGGTTATTATATCTGTCATCTACGCGCATTGTGTGGGGTGCTACCCGTGTAAATGAGGGTACTACATGAGTAAATAGGGTACCGCGCACGTAGATGTGCTTATTCTAGGTGACTTTGAGTGAAACCCAACGTTTCGGCTTTGTGGGTCTATAAATACCCACGTCCGCCCTTTCTTCGGCCATAACTCACTTCAACTACCAAAATCACTTTCTCATTTATTTCTCTCTGTCTACCTTTGCTTCTTTTTGCTTCCACTTCGATTCTTGAGGTAAGAAACACTCATTAATTACTCCTTTTTAATTTTTTATCATGATTTGTTCACTTAGGGTTTGTGGCCGAAATTGGAGATTTGGTCAGACATCTTCCTTTCTATGGAAATGGGGTTTGAATGTTGTTAGAATATGGATGTTTGAGGTTGAAATCATAGGATTTAGCTTTGGTTTTAGAGTTTGTAGTGTTTGGACGAGGTAAGTTCGTTTGAAGCTAAGGTTTGGATTTTGATGACTTCTTTGTTAGATTTGGAGTTGTTTCTGGTATATCTTAATAAATTGGAGTTAGAAATACTTGATTCATACTTGGAATTTGCAGATTTGACAAGTTGTGTATATGGATTTGAGTTTGGTAGAATTTTCAATGATTCTTGAGGAATTTGAGTTGTTTTTGGTAATCTAATTGTAGATTCATGTTCTTGAGGTTGAGATTTACCAATATGGGTGTTTAGATTCGGTTTTCATCATTTGAATCGAAATTTGGATTGTTTGTGTAATTTGTCATTGAGGACCAAATGTAATATTTGGCATTTAGGGGTCAAAACGTGATTTTGCTATGATTCGAGTATTTTTGAGATATTTGAGGATAGAAATGGGCTTTGAGTGTTGTTGAGCATCTATGTCTGCATATGTATGTGCACGCATTTCAGTACAGTCACAGTACCAGTGTCTCATTTGCTTTGCTTCTGATATACTTTGTTTTTGATATCTCTGTTACAGCTTCTTATTCCTATTAGCGTTATTAGCCGCCCAACAACGGTGCCTGACTGCTTTTACTAAGACATCTAGGTGAGTGAATGACAACTTCAGACACATATGTTGTATCTCGAAACTGTATTTGTTTTTGTTGTATTCAACATATATCCTGAAATTTGATTAATCTAAGGATTAATTAATTTAATAATTTGATTATGTGAATTGATATACTTTGTTCTGATATACTTTTTTTTTTGAAATTTGATATATATACATTATATATCCCCTCTTTGTTATTGATTCTAAATTGCATGCTTAGTTTCTGTTATTATAGTATTATGGATTTTGTATCTAATGTAGGACACCTAGTTATTGGGTACGTAGCTTTTGGTGTACCAATACTTTAATAAATCTCAGTTACTAGGAATGTTGGTAGTCATGTGTCATGACTCAACACATGATTTGTTTCTGATTAGTGGTAGAGTCCACGATTGCTATATGCTTTGATTTGGGTGACACATACCACATGATTGATATTATCGGCCCCATATTACTTATATTCTGTTTTTGACTCTGATACTATTAATATCGTTATACTTGTGTGCATGTGTTTTCTTTGTATGTAAACATTTTCAAAACATTTCTTTTCTGAAACTTTACTACGTATTTAGTGTGTATATTTATGTATACTTCCTTATACCGCCATGTGATAATTTTTGAATTGTTTTCAAAACAGTTTTTGTGAGGCAAGTATGTGGTAATCTAAAATGTTGTCCCTCACTGGAATCTGCCCCGCCCTGACCCCCCCCCCCCCCCCCCCAATTCCCCTTTTTCTTTTCTTTATTTATCCTGTTTTTATTTTACAGGTTAACTTTTGACTAAGCAATTATCTAGCATCTCAGCTCAGTGAGGCATTTGTTTATTTGGTTAGTGACGCTCTCTTGGCCAGGCTACTCATTTATTTTAGAACTCCGCACCGAGATGTTGCCGGGTTATTGGGGTTATATTGTCTTTTGGATTTCTCTGATTTACACTCCATATACTTTGTATTTAATTTCACTTACCCCATATTTTGTTATACTCATATATTTATATTTTATATATTCTTATATGTTTTCTTATAAATGGTTTTATATGGAAATGTTTTGATAAATGAGTTTTTGGGTTTAGTTTCTGATTTTCTGAGGTTTGTGGGAGATAGGCTAAGCTCCCATAGACGATTTGTCTCGTACACCGGTCATGGTCCGGAAATGGGTCGTGACAAGGTGATAGAAGGTTTGAGTGGTTTTTTGGAGTAAATTGATTTTAAAATCGAGAGTAATTTTGTCTTTTTGTGTATTCTGTTAAAAAAAAAAGAACGGGAGTTTTGAAAATTGAGGAATTGCACAAGAGATATAGTCAAACCTCAAGAACTGCGGTGGATTTTGTCCTAAAATATTCAATTCTAACTATCTATGTAATATTATTAACTAGATGAATTATACTCCAGTCATTTATATTCGAAAGTACATTTATTAAGTATATTCCAGCCTAAATTCAATAATAAGTACAAAAAGTTATTCGCTATAAACAGAACTTGCAATAACAAGAAATACAATGGATGTTGGATTTTTAACAAATAGAAATGTTGCAGTAAACTTAGATATCCGACTCAGAACATGTTTCATCCACTGCCCCAACGTTAGCACCTTGGGCGTTTGATAACATGCAACAATAGCTTCCAAAAGGACGATAGTTCCACATATTAAGGATGTTTGATAACACAATTTATTAGATTACGCAACTGAAGGGTTTTTATAACTATATCCTAAAT
>CAODLS015000428.1:0-13069 GCA_948243855.1 Flueggea neowawraea
TATTTGTTATTCATATTTATTTAAATATGAGGTTTGGGTATAAGTTCTGTACTTTGAGGCTTGTGCGGGATGAGCCGGGCTCCCATAGACGGTTCATTTCGTACGCCGGTCGCGGCCCCGGGAATGGGTCGTGACAGTAAACATGCACATTCAACCCTCTTTAATAAATAATAATAAGAGAAATAAAAAGTCACTTTTTAATTAATCACATAGTTGGTGTATTAAAAAAAATAATAATATAGGTAAAACCATGTATCAATTAACTATGAAGTCATTTGTCGAAAACTTGAGAAAACTCCTTAGTTCTTATATATATATATACACTAGCCTTCCATGTACATGCGTTGCACATTATCGAGGTCTTTTTATTTATAACTTAATTATTTTTTATATAAATATATACCTTTAAATTTTAGTAATTAATTTTTATTACATAAAATAAAAAAATAAAATTATGTAATAAAAAAATTAATCAAATATGCTTAATTTTTTTGATAAGTTGAATATGTTTTTTAATAAGTCACATATAACTATATTACTATTTTACTTGTAGGTACAATCTTTAAATATAAAATAAAATATTACTATTATGGATATTCATAATAAAAGAGATATACTACGCAATAAAAATATTCAGATAATAATTTATCCTTCATAATTATTTAATTTAAATTTATTGATAGAAGAAACATTAGTTATACTAATATAGATAAATACTTTTAGTGTCATATATTGTTAAACATAAATAAAGATAAATACTTATCTGAATAAATACTTATTTTAACAATTTTAAATCCAATGTCTAAGATATTTATTAGTTATGCTAATATAAATAAATACTTTAGATATAAGATATTGTTAAATATAAAAATAAATAAATACTTATCTAAATAAATACTTATCCGAATAATTTTAAACCCATTTAAAAATAAAAAAATTTCTTTAATTAATTATCTAACAACTATAGTAATTTAAAATTGAGAAGAGGGATAAAAGTGTCCAAAATTTTTTTTCCATATGCTAACATGCATAAGTGTTGTTATGATTTTTTTCTTTTTGATATTTTAAATATGAATCTATTTTATTATCTTTTCACACCTCAAACTAATAATTTTATAGAATAAAATAACAGTTTAATTCATAATTAATCGTCTTTTATTTTTTCTATTTAAAAATTGAATTCTAAATTTTATTACTAAGTAGCCACACATTAGTATCAAATCATTATATTGTTTTGATACATATGAACACGAGAATAATTAAGGGAAGTATACAAATGGAGATAAATATGGAATTGGGCATTACATTTGATTGTAATACAAATTGTAATACCATGAGATAAATATTTATGGAACAAATTTTTAAATTTTTAAATAAATGGTTTACAAGTATTTATGAATTAAAAAGAGGGATAAAAGTATCTAAAAAAATTTTCTTCATATCTTTATATTTATATATGTTATGATATAGAGTTAATCATGCCATATGTCTCAAATGAAATTCAGATTTTAATAAAAATCATCCTTACTTTGATAATTAGTAAAACAACACATTTATAACTTTATCTTAGTTATATGTCTTTTTTTTTTTAAATTTGGTTCTTAAAAATGCCATATCAAACCAAATAAAAGTCAATTTTTTGATCTCATTTTATCATTTTTTTCTCTCTCATCTATTTCTCTCTCTTCTTTCCTCTCTCACACCTCGTTTCTCTCCTCCCTCTCTTCTCCTGCTATTCATAAACCCTAGCCACTCACCCCAAACCCTAGCCACACTCTGCCTCCCTTTTGCCGTCGTCTGTACTTCCTCTCTCGGCTTCCATCTTGGATCTCTTCTACTCTCCTGCGGTCTCTCCTTCGACTTCTATCTCACCTTACTCTCTCTCCTCTCAGGTCACTCACCTTCTCTCCTTCTTTTCGGCTCATTGCTTCTCGCTCTTTGAGTCGCTCTTCTATCTGCCTTTGCATTCTCTCTCATCTAATCCGTCTTTGTCCCTTCTCTCCTCTACCTCGTTGATCTCCACCTCAATCGTCCTTTTTCTCCTCATGCCTTATTCTCCTCTTTGTCGTCATGGCTCGCGTTGTTCTCCTCTTCGTCGTTGTGGCTCTGTCTTTGTCGATCTGTAAGTATGGCGGCGAGGGAGTGGTGGTGAATGAATTGGGGGGCGCTACTTCTTGTTCTATTTTTTAGGAATTTACATAAAGATTTTTAGAAAAGGTCCTTTTTATTATTATTTAATGTGAAAAAAAAAAACACTTTTACGCATAATTTTTTGCAGGTTGATTTTGTTGAGTTTGATTGATTTTGTGCAGGGGTGATTATATTTGGAGGCTTTTGTAGACATTTGGAGACATTCGTAGACATTTAGTGGCTTTCGTAAACTTTTGGAGACATCCATAGAATTTTGGAGATCAAATTAATTATCATAAAATAAAGTAAAATTTATAAAAATATATACAAATAATTGAGTTTAATTAAAAAAATACATTACAGAACTTGAATCAATTTTTTTATAAAAAATTATGCGAATGGGACATTTTAGAGACTTCTAAATTAAACCAAACTTCTTATAAAAAACTTGAAAACTCCCTTTAGAATACCTTTGGAGACCTTTTGGTGACTTTTGGAAATTTTTAGAGACTTCTATAGACCTCCTGAAAAATTATATAATTGTTTTTATAAAAATTACTTTTTCTACAAAAAAATCAATTTCTCGCAAAAATATCTTTGTTTTTTCGCCAATATGGTATTTTTCAAATGAGTTTTATTTTTCTAGTATTTTTCAAAATTAGTATTATTAGAAGACATTTGTCAAAATCAATATTTTATTTGTGTAAAAATCTAATTCTCCCTATGATATATATATATATAATATTAATTTTAATTTTAATATATTAAAAAATAATAATATAAGTAAAATTACGTATTAAGTAACTACGAAGTCATTTGTCTAAAACTTAATAAAACTTCTTAGTTCTTTTATATATATATATATAATATTGATATTGATTTTGGGTCGGATCTGAGTTCAGAAAAATCAAAATTCAATTGTTATTTTCGGTTCTCTTCTTTTTGACCGGATATTTGGTTCGGTCCGGTCTGGTCTGGGATCTACGAGTCCACTAGTTTAGTGAGCAGCTGTAGTTAGGATTACACCGCATACTGCCTGGTGTGGTGCTAGTCCCAAGTTCCATTCCAACGTCCCTCTCTTCAAGCACCTCGCCTCCTTCCTCCTCAGACCATCTCTGCTCGTATCCACTCTCACACCACCGAATCATAACCACAGCACAGCAACACCATGTTATCTCTTCTCAGACGCACCAAACCAGCCAACACCACAACTTTCATTAAACACCTAGCCACCACAACCCTCACTACTCCATCAGAACCTTCTGCTCCAACAAACCCATATCAATTCCGACCCCGATCACTCTCTCTCCGCCATCTCAGCAAGGGAACCACCACCTCCGACTACGACCACATCCGCGCAGCCGTTAACTGCCCCCGCTGTTCCTCACAATGGCCGGTACTGTTCTCTAATCGCCGGTTTTCCATCACGGGCCGTGAACCTGGAGTTTTCCAGGCAGTTAATGCCTGCCTGAATTGCAGAACGGCGTTTTATTTTCGCCCTTTTAAGTTGGAGCCGTTACAGGGGAGCTTTATTGAGCTTGGGAGAGTAAAGGGATTCGATAATGGTAGTGGTGGCGGAGGCGGTGGCGGAGCTGGTAGTGATAGTGATTGTGCCAGCGGAGGTAGGACGGAGGGCAATAAGGATGTGGAGAACGAGAAAGGTTGGAGGAATGTGGAGGAAGGAAGGTTGGAGGAAGAGTTGCCGACCCCGAAGGAGATTTGTAGAGGGCTTGATGAGTTTGTTATTGGTCAGGATAAGGGGAAGAAGGTATCTTTTCACGCTTTTACTCTTGTTGATTCGCTGAATTTATGTGCTTGGTGGTGGAATTCGAACTGTTTTCGGTTGTGTGATCAGTGATGTCCTCTTTTCTTAGTTAGTTTATGTTTTCTGCACATATTACTGGAATTTGGAAAGCTGAATTATTGTTTGATGTTGGGAAAAAGAGTGAAAATGCATTTGCTTTTGAATTGGTGCAGCTGTCGCTGGAGGCATTTTGGGATGTTTATTTTTGTTTTGCTTATTGGGTTTGTCGTTGGTCGGAAACAATCAAATGATAATTTTGATCTTTAAGTTTCCGAGTTTTCAATTATTTATGTGAAGCAACAACAAAATAGAATGAAATGGTTCTAGTGCATGAAATGAATGTCGTTTTGTATATTTAGTTTAGTAGTGTCTTGTACTTTGTTGTATGTACTGATGCACATTCAGTGTAACAGGTTCTTGCTGTTGCAGTTTACAACCACTATAAAAGAGTACACCATACCTCCAGGCAAAAAGAGTTAGTGGTCTTGCTATTTACTCTGTTCGTCACTCATCCTTTTTTCTACTTATTTAGGCTTAGCCTTTTGGACTACATGCGATCTTGCAATGTGTTGACAAGAAACTGATGTTGATTTATGTTTCACTTTAGATGTTTTCCAATTGACATACTTGCTTTGACTTCTTCAATAATTTAACCAAAATCAAATACAGTATTGTACCCAATAACCCAACAGTCTAACGGTGTGGACATCTAAAACAAAGCAGAAGGAGACCGACCCAAAGGCATCGCTAATCAAATCAAACGACTCCTCACTGAGTATTTGGACATCGACAGAGTCTCTGAAACAAGGAATCACCTGCAAGAATTAAAAACCAAGAATATACAAAAAGAAAATAAAGGGAGTGAGAACCCAATGAGGAATGACACTTTAGAATACCTTATATGTGTCTCACAAAACTGATTTGAAAACAGTTCGAAAATACCACATACAGGTATACAAAAGTATATACATATATATACACGCTATACATAATAGTAATATCTCAAAAATCAAAGGAGTTCAGAGATGTAGATATATCAAACAATCTTTGTGACGCACAACGTTGGGCCATATCTATGAAGATATCAAACGACAGGCAAAATAGCATACGCACGCCAAAAATGAAAATGATAGCCACAATACCAAATTAGAAATCAAAGTACCAAAACGACGGTCAAGGCACCAAAACGGATTCAAAAGCGTATGCAGAGGCAAATCAAACTTACTCGATTTAAAAATACTTATGCTCCACAACCGACCCAAAGAAATAGAAACCTAGGCTCGGATACCACTTTTGTCACGACCCGTTTCCAGAACATGATCGGCATACGAGACGATCCAAACTTGACATTTCATGCTTGTTTCTAACGTATGTTGCAAGCACCTCAACCCACATACTTGACATTTTACGCTTCCAAACTTGTCTCGAACCATCCTTGAGGTTCCATAACACCTAAAACCTCAAAATTACATTTGTTAACTGACATTAAACATCAAATTATCATCCAAATCATCAAATCATTATCAGAAACTCTCAAGGACCGAATCGAAATTGAACGAAAAGCTACAAGAAACCAATCGGAATGGGCGAGATCTTACACTCCTCCCCATTTCTCTCTCTTTCTCACATCTCCACTTTACAGAAATTAACTCAAAGAAAAACAACAAAAAGATATACTAGGTTCAATTATACATGGTTGGAGTCGAAACACTCATAAAAGAGTATGGTTATGTAGCTCTTGTTATCGTGGCTTACTGCTTTCTCAATTTCTACATATTTGGTCAAGTTGGCAAAACCAGGAAGAAGTGCAAAGTTTTCTACCCCACTCTCTATGCCCTTCAATTCGAAAACAAAGATGCCAAACTCTTCAATTGTGTCTAGGTTTGCTTTCACTTTATTTTATTTATCTGATTTGAACAATTCTGGGAGGAAAATGGAGAGAAAAATCTGGGAAGTGGATGAGAAAGAAATAGGTTGAACAATTATGATGGTGAACCAATCAACAGAGACGTTGTATTGAGAAGCAATTAAAAAAACGTGGGTTTAATTTTTGTATCCTTTTTGGGTCAACATGTGGAATTAAATTTGGGATTTTGCAATACCCACAAAAACCAAAAACTCACAACAATTGTTTGTTTTTCCGTTTCTTGCTTCAATAATTGGTATTCAAAATTTGGGTAGTTGTGAATTATGGGTAATTTTGATTGTTGGAAATTTTTTTATAAATTTTGGTCATAAGGTTTCTTTCACTTTCAGGAAATATGGGTTCGTGGCTTTGCTCGGACTCATGGGGTGCACTACTTCACTTGGAATCAGTCTTCTACGAGGATGATCATGTTTTTGTTAATACAACAAAATTAACAACAGTGTCACCTTCCAATCCTTCTTCACCATCTCCCTGATTTGAGAAGATAAAGGTCACTGATCTGGGTTCAATTAAACTGCAGTGTTTTTTCTTATTGAGTTTGTTCCGTAGAAAGATTTTTCAATTTTTGGTTTGTTTTGTGGAATTGTACAGAGAGTGTTTTTTGGATTTGTGTTTTGAATCACTAAAATTAAATTTAGAATTAAAAACATCAAAACCAAATACGAATCTTTATTTTGGTTTATTGAATAAACTTGATGCTGATGGTGGGTTTTTTACGAGAAGAAGTGACGATGTCAAGAGAAGGAATTAAGAGTCTTTACTTGGGCTCTTCTAAATTGACATTAAAGGAGTGTGTGTGTGTGTGATAGAAAGAGAGAAAGAAAGAGAGGTTGTCTGTGAATTTTGGAGTTTTTGAGATAAGTGGTTTTGTGATTAGAGGAATGAAGAGAAGACGACGAGAGATTGAGAGAGACACACAGATTACAGATTTATAGTTTGGTTGAAGTAATTTTAAAAAGGAGGATAATTTTGTCTTTTTGTGTTTTCCATTTAAAAAAAACGGAGGTAAGACCGATTGATTGAAACGGCTAATTTTAAAAACTGAGGGACCGTGCGAGAGATATAGTCAAACCTAAGGGACCGTGGTAGATTTGCCCTTAAATATAAATCCATTGAAGTAATGAGAAAGTAATCTTTAAAGAGAAAATCAATTTATGAATGTAAGAATCCTTAGTAGGAAAACAAACATTTACATAAATCACCTTGTCGAATAAATTTGAAAAGAATGTATGCTTATTTCTCTGAAATCTTAATTACATTTTGGCTATGGGACACATATCACATATAACAAATTAGATATCACATATCACACATGGGAGCGGGACGTATCTGGCTCAATACCGTATAAGTGGCCAAACTATACTGGCTACCGATATACCATGATAGCCACGGTTTCAACAGATCATTCAAGTCAACGACTATCACCTTGATAACTAGGTCTAATAGTTATATCCTTGTGACAAGGGTCTCCCAATAGCCAACAAAATATCATTTATCAAAACAAATCTAAATAACTTTAAATATTATCACTAAATCAATTCTTCAAAGCTAGCAATTCAAAACTCAATCCAACCATTTAAACATCTTATTTATGTATCTAATTACATAATTGAACAATTAATTCATCCAAATTCGTCACATATTTAAAACCCCTAAATCACATAATTGGGAAGATTAAAATTAGACAATGAAACGACATACCCACTCAACAAAACCATATTCATTAGAATCAGTATCAGATAAGCATTGAAAACCCAAAAACATCACGATTGGAAACACCTTCAATGATGATGCACGACGATTAGCAGCGACGAGCGGTGACAATGGTGACGTTGAACACTAACACAACCAGAAAGAATTCAATGAGATGAAGCTCCACTCATCGACCATATGCCAGACTACCCAACAGATTATTGAAAAATGCAGAGAAATGGTGAATAAAGGAGGCGGCGCGTCTGCCAGCGTCACGATGTTAGAATTGTGTGATTTCGAAGCTCTAGTCGAGGGCAATCCAACCATATATGCATAAGCTTCCAACACTTTGCGGATTCTTGGGAAACGTACAAAAACAGAACTGCCTTCTCTCCTCATTTTCACCAAATTTTGGCAACTTTTTTGCCAAGCATTGGTCAACTTTTTCAGGATGGTAAAACGGAGACAGAGGTACCTTCAGGTTCTCGATATGAAATTCAGTTATCTCAGGGCAAGTTAAAATTTTTTTCTCTCTCCTCTCTTTCTTCTCTTTTCTTTTCTCTCCTCTTTCCTTTTCTCTTTCATAAAAAAATGATTTTCTGCACAAAACTCTAGAACATTCTCTTATTTATATCATCTCACCTATTTACAATCTTACCCCTCTTTGTCTTATCACCTCTTTTATTTTCATTCGACTTTTTAATCTCGTTTGACTTTTAAACTTCACTTGTCCTTAATATCTCATGTTAGTATTGGCATTAATCAAATAATTATTATCAACATTTATTATTTATTATTACAAAAATTCTAGGATCTTACCGTCACATTCTTAGGCATATGCTCATATTTGCACTAAGATTGTTCGCAATGTTGTACATATTTGACCAAAATTGCGAGCTGGGACATAAAGATTAACTAACACCTCATTCAAAAAAATAGGACCATTTAAATTTCAAATGATTGTTGAGTTGTTTTAGAATTGTGCATCTCACTCAAGTTGCATATTTCCATGTATACTAATAGAACACTTCGTATTCACAAATAATTTTATATTCATTCATTAACTGTCATATAAGTGCCATAGACTCGATCAAAATAGATTGACTTAGAGGGAAATACAAACATAGAAGTTTCCACGGATTCAATTATAAAAGATCAAATCAGATTTAGAGGCAAAGATGAATTGACTCGATCAAGAATACCGAAGCTTCATAACTTCCTAGATAGTTACAAACTTGAAGCTCTAATACCACCTTTGTCATGACCTAACTGAGGGACCGTGACTTATAAAATATGATTTATGTGTTTTAATAAAATTAGTAGATGATAGATAATTGGCCGACTTCTCTCATAAGTGCACGGGAGTTAATTGTAGTAATAAAACCCTTAGAGTATTCTTTGGGTGTTGAACCACAGGGACTGTGTATTAGTTAATTATCAAAAAGCAAAAAAAAGCGATAAAATAAGGAAATTGAGTTGTGAAGGCTTTGATTTTAAAAAAGTAAATGAAATAAGAAACTAAAAAAGGCATTTGGATTATTGAGATGCAAGCAAAAACTTCCTTTTTACTATATTAAAGAAATGAGTTTTTGGGATTGAGTGTTCTCTCCACGTAACTTACTCAAAGCCTCTTTCAAGATCACTCAAGTCGTACATATGCTTCCTAAGTGGTTCCTTTCGTCCTCACATAGCCAAGCTAGGTCCATTAAGTCTTTTGAGGAATTTCATCGAACACTTTGTAGACACATATCCCTACTATAGCACACAACAAGTTTTATGCTTGTAGACGTAACCCAAGTTTCATCTCTCGATGCTTCACTTAGGCTTAAACAACATTGTGATAGCTAAGCACAACATCATTCTATTCATAACAAGTCATAAAATCAAATTTAAGGCAAACTTTAAATATGGAACATAAGGCACATTCAAGATAAACTCTAAATATAGAAAATAAAGCTCAAAAATCAATACACATTCATAAATATAGAAAATATCCATAAAAGATTACAACTCAAAGTCGAAACATTAGATCTATACTACCATTGTTTAAAGAAAATGAAAAGAAACACTAACCTCATAAATAAAAATCACAACACCAAAAATAAAATGAGAAATGAAAAACAAAAGATGAGGGAGTTTCCTTTCCAAGACCATAGGTCTCTTCAAGGAATCCCCTTTCTTCAATCCTCTCTCTCTGTCTCTCTTTAAACTTTGATGGTGAAGTATGGCTATCCAAGATGCTCAAAATGGTGTGGAAGAGGTCCTTAGCAAAAATCTCCCAAATTGCCTCTTGCATATGCTTTGGTCCCTACTTGTTTTGTCTCTTTCCATCACAAATTTCTCTCTTCAGGTCATCATGGGCACCATCACGGCTGTGATTCTAGGGTCTGACTGACTCACACCCTCCCATCATGGCCATGACTCCAAAAAGTGATGACGAAAGTTGTTGATCACACCTTCCCATCACAACCGTGATTGGTGGCCGTGATGGGGTCACGGTTATGATCACAATCATCATCATAACTGTGATTCACTTCTGCCCCATTTGGAAGATTAGTTGATGATCACACATTCCCATCATGACCGTGACCGCAAGGTGTGATGACAAATGTTGCTCCTTTTGAGTTTATTTTTCCTCCGTTTCTTTCCATCGCTTAGGCCCTTTTTGAGAACTCGTTTTTCATACCTTTCTTATAATTTCTCATCCACATTTCATGCATTCTCATTGACCCTACACAAAACAAGAAAAGAGTATAAATTCATGAATAACTAAGTACACTTATAGCCAAAATGCTATCTATTTATGCTTGAATCACTATATACATTTAGCATACATCAAATTCCCCCATACTTACTTATTTGCTTGTCTCCAAGCAAACCATTTCCAATCCTAAGGAAAAAATACAATTCAAATAAAAAAGCAAGAGAATTCTTATACTATGCTAGTATGCAAATAAAATGATCAAGAGAAGAATATTATACTATTTATCAATCACATAAATCAAACATTAGCATTGAAAAGGGGCTCTTCCAAGAGTTCACAAAAAAAATCAAATCATTTAACCTATTGGCATCTATAAGGCATATCTCCACTATTGTTAAGATAAAGAAAACATATTAACTTTTTGTTATAGAGCAAGTTTGGCCTCATTCATTAAAATTCGTTAGTGCTTTACTTTCACTTTCTATTCATTACACTTTCTTTTCATTACTTGCACTCTATTTTTTGGTGCTACAAACAAATGAGTGCATTAAGGGCCCTGTGGTTACACTTATTTATTTTCAATGAGGGCACTTATCATTTCTGCTTCGAGGTTAGGACCCTATGCACTTCTCCTTGTTTAGTTTCACTCTCAAGAGTGGAGCTTAACCATTTACACATTTAATCCAAGCACTTAACACAATAATTAGGCCAAACTCACCTTTTATTTCATATAATTTAAACATTTAAGCACAATTTTCTTAGCAACAAGTTCAAAAGCCTTTTATATGCCACCACTAATAAGTTAAGGATGTTTATAAATGAACTCTCAACTATGCGACCTAAAAAAGTGCCAAATTACAAACAAAATTCCTGAAATAGCATACATTCCTCAATTAATCATGTTGAAAACACACTTTCACACTTCAAAATTCTTCCAAGCAATTCAATTCAAACTCATTCTTTTCAAATTTGAAGCATTCTAAAAAACATTTAAGGACAATTTCGAGCAAACATTTCAAGCATTTTTGACAAAAATAAGCAAAAGCAAGACATATAAACAAAATATAAATCCAGCTTAAACTAACAAGCACAAGGAATATGAGGACAAGTTCAATAGTAATAATAAAGCACTAAAGTAAAAGGATATTGTTTAAAAAGCATCTCTAATTGTCACTTGCTCGCCACTGCTTTGTCTTGAGAGCATGACTCCATCATTGGCATGAAACAAAATGTTAGTAGGAACAATATATATATATAGGCATGAAAATTCGGTAAGGGACCATGAATGAGTTTGCATAAAACAACCCTTCATACCTTTATTTGAAGCAAACAAGCAAAACAAGTAAATAACTATATACATAGTTTATCGTCATTATGGATTATGCATCAGGATACTACATATACAATCTCTTCCCATAGAGCACAAGTGGCTTATGAACATAAAATACAAAATCAATAGCTCCACATGAACAAATATAAGAAATTATATATGAGCAACATAATGCATAAAAGCAAAGAAAAATAAAAGGTCACAACTAATAACACCGTTTTCTGGCAACGACACCAAAAACTTGATCGGTGTCTTACACATATACAAGAATCAATTGTAGTAATAAAACCCTTGGAGTATCCTAGGGTGTCAAATCCACAAGGAGCATGTCTAATTGTGATCAAATAAGAAAGTAAAAACAAATAAAAACACGAAATGGTTTGTTTTTCGGGTTTGGAAAATAAAAACATGCAAGAAAGTAACACAAGTATGTTGGACCAAATGTGGTCAACATTTAGATCCCTTTGTGTTTTGATGATGAACAAAATAGAAAATGAACTATGATGATCATAACGTACATTTTGATACATACAACGTACATTATAATTGATGAGAAATCAAACAGAAGCTACTGGATGGTTTATGGCAAAAACAACGTACGTTCTATTAAATCAACGTACGTCATATGGATGATCAGCGTACGTCTTAAAAAGATCCACGTACGTCTTGGGTTACTTCAGTGCACGTCTCGACACCATCAACGTACGCTACATTCATGCGAGAAATTTGAAGGTTGATGCACAAATGATCAACGTACGTTTTACCAAACGTACAACGTATGTTATGAATGGAAGACAAAAAGAAGATTTGAAAATCAGAGAATGAATGTTTGTCCTCCACGTGGATCGAGACTAAAATCAAGTACAACGGTAAACTGAATAATTGCAACGTACATTATATTCAGTGCAACGTACGTCATAATTGATCACAACGTACATCAGCTTAAGTCAACGACGGTGAAAGCTCCGAATGAAAATCAGAGGCTACTGGATTGAAATGTGATCTTAACAATGTACTTTTGTTATTCCAACGTACGTCATGGGAGAGTATGCATATGATCAACGTATGTTAAGAGAGTTCACATCGTACGTCATCTGAAGGTGCAATTCACAACGCATGTTGTGTAATTGTCAACGTACGTCTTAATACTCTCACAGTGCATTAAATGCAACCCAAACTGCCCCACAACGGCTATAATATGTATCGAAACGGTACAAAAGCTATGAGAAGGGTATAAATACAAGCTTGGAAGGCCAGAAAAGATAATAAAACATCTGGGCATTGAATTCCTACAACTACCAAGCATTAAAGCATTGAATTTCTCATTTATTGATACAAGTGTATTTGTTCTTCAATTTCATTCTTCATTTTCTTGTATCACTAGCTTTTAATCTGTTGGTGAGTGTTTGTAAACACTTTTAAAAGAGTGATTGTGAGAGGGATCAAGGGTAGATCCTTAGGTTGGTTTTTGTTCTTGAACCG
>CAODLS015002390.1:0-11454 GCA_948243855.1 Flueggea neowawraea
AATATTTAAAAACAAATAAAGGTTTAAACCTTATTTATTAAAACAAAATATATACAATATTAAGTGCGGAAAATATTTCAAATTTAAAAGCATTTGAAGTAACAGAGACAATAACAAAAACAATAACGAATTCCACAGGAACCTGGTGTGGAGCATCTAACAAACCATACAACGAGCCCGATCAAAAGGGCGATCACCGCCAAATCAACAAATGCCTCACTGAGCAAAAAGTCAACATGTAAGAGGAACATAAATAAACAAAGACAAAACAAAGAAAGGGGGTCAAACCCAGTGAGGGACAACACTCCAGAACGCCTCATACATGCCTCACAAAGACTGTTTTGAAAACAATTCGAAAATACCACAAGCAGATATAATCAACATATATACATTCTACATACGTAGTAGCGATTCAAAATCATTTCTAAATCGTTCGCATTCAAAGCAAACAGCATGCACCAAATCATTCAGGAACTAAACCAAAAATCTTTTAAAGAATATTTTCAAGAAAAACCAAATTTGAGATGCTTTAAAAACAAAGCAAAGTTCTTCAGAAAAACCTTTTGTCTCAACAAATGTTCCAAAACAAAAACGTTTTTTAGTTGAACAAAAAACTTAGGAATAGAAATCAGAAATCCTTCAGAAATTTTTCATCTTATCAGAGATTTAAAAAAGAAAGATCCAAAAACGAAGATCCAAAAATCTTTTTTTTTTTACTTTACCAAAAATTTTAGAAATATAACTCAAAACTCTTTTTGCTTATGAGAAAATCCAGAAATAGAGAGTTGCCACATATGCATCATAATAATAATAACAATACTATTTTCAAAAACATAATATCGCGGATAAGGGATCAAAAACAGATTGTGGTGTGGTATGTGCCACTCTACCACATCAATAATGATTGTGGACTCTGCCACTAATCCGATAACAAATCATATGCCTGATCAGGGCAACATGGCTACCGACAACCCTGGTAGCTGGGTATATCATGTATTGGTATACCAAAGGCTACGTACACCGTAGTATAGGCGTCCCATCTCTAAAACATATACATAATATAATTAAATCCAAAACATAACGGTCATGAGATCGAATATATCAGAAACAAAGACATATAAATTATATATCAATGTCCGAAAACGAATTACTGTTTATCAACGAAAATTCATAATTTAAATATATGCATATTTATCAAAAAATTTATATTCGAAAACAGTTGTAGTATAATTCTACTAAAACAGATTTCATGCAGATACAGAAGCAAAAACAGAGAGTTACTTACAAAAACATTATTTATCAGAAATCAGAAACAGATGTCAAATTCAGAGACAAAGTTCGGAAATCAGAAACACTGTGAAAACATATGTCATATGTTTTTCCAAAAACATCAAAAATTGAGAATTCTTTCGTACTGTGTACAGAAATAAAGCATGCAATCCAGACTTCAAAAACACAGAGAGAGGATATATATATATACATACATAAATATAAATAAATAAATATATATATATATATATATATATATATATATATATATATATAAGACAAAGTGGTGAATATTAATTCACAAAACTAGATTATTAATTTAACCAATCATTATATTAGTCCAATTTCAGAATATGTGTGAAACACATCAAAAATAAATATAAATTTTGAGACACAGCTTATGTGTCTGAAGCTGGCATCCACTCACCTGGATGTCGAGCTTCCAAACTCCGAAACACTGACCACCGGTCGATGACTGGTCACCTCAGGAACTGAACTGAGCTAAAACAAATATTTACAAACACATCAAATATAGCGACTGTGGTAATACAGAAGATGCATGAAATGCAAATGCAAACTCAAACGCCAACGACATCAAAAATTCTGTTCCAATCAAAAGTCTAACGCTCATCGACATTCGGACCTCGATGTAGTATTACAATAGGGTCTCCAACTGTTTAAAATTTACTAATCAATACCCAATGTATTTATATTATCAAATCAAACCTCCAAAATATTCAGAAACTATATTGTTAACCTCAAACTTCCAAAATATCAAGTTTTATCTCTATGGGAAAATTATCCCAAAAATCTATTTCTCGATTCAACCGATAGAAATCAGTTTCAAACACATAAACTGATCAAACTCACCCTCAGGAACTCAAATCTATGATTGGTTTCTCAAAAACAACTCAAAATCATAAAAAATCTACACAAACCCGAATCAAACCCTAGCCATTCAGAGCAACCTAAAATCTTTTGATTCCGGGCTTAATCTAGGTTTCTCTAACATCGAACAACCATAAACAATAAATATCTAACATCCAATCCAACAGAAACATCAAACCCGAACCCTAGATGGAAATTCAGCCAAAATAGGATTCCGAGATTAATGCGTGAAAATGATGAAATAAGAGGAAAAGAATGACGACCTTACCTCAAACAATCATCATCTAACAACCCTTAGAATCCATCTCAACCAATCACCCAAAATCAGAAACCCTAAATCAAATCGAACCCAAAACAGATTCAGAAATCATAGGCATCAAATGGACGAAATGAAGATATTAGATACTTGATCTTAACTCCAGAGATGTTAAGAAATGAGGAGAGACCATGGGAGAGAGTATCAAAAGAGTTGAGAGTGATTTGGAGAGAAAATGAGACGGAATGACGAAAGAGTCGGGTGAGGGGTATTTATAAACGCATCTCGCCAAAACGTAACATTTCAATCATTTTCAGCATTTCTTGCTCATTAATGTGAGTTCCTCATCATCTATGCACACAGAAGAACATCAACGTGCATAGATGCTTCCAGCAGCGCACGTAGACGGTGTTCAAATACTCTCGGATCAATCCAAATCAACATCAACGTGCGTTGTTCCTTCCTACAGCACACGTAGATGGCTCAAGAACACACGTTGATCATTCCCAGATCATGATCAATGCGCATACTACATGTACAAGGCACGTTGATGGCTCCACTTGTTCATGGTTCAAGTCCAGATGACCAATAGCACACGCAAAACCCCATTAACGAGCACAGACGGCCTTAGGAAAGTTCCTGATCCATCTCGACGATGATTTACGCTCATAGAAGCCCTTCAACGCCCGTTAATGAACTCCAGCACACCTTAACACGCACAAAACCACATTCCAAACTTCAAATCATAATTCCCATCATTGTCGGGGCCTAACAATCATCCAAACTTACATAGATAACATCCTTAAAAAATTTTCAAACACCAAAAATTACCTCAAGCTTTCCAAAATCAAATTCCCAAATGAACAAAGATCATTATCAATTGAATGACGTTCCACCAAAAACCTAGTCAGAGTTGGTCGGAACGCTACAGATAATTGATCTGAGGGTTATTACGCTGAGACTTCTCCTCATTGTTCGTCCATCATCCCTAACAATTTTCTGAGGTAAGATTAGATTTTTTTCTTTGATTAAACATCATTTTTCATGCTTTTGATTCATGGGTTTGTTTTGGCCGAATTTCATTGGGTTTTCAAAATTTGGATGATTCTTGATGAATGGTTGGAAGAGGATGCTAAAATAGGTTATAGGGGACTTAGATTAACAAGAATCAAGTCTTGAATCAAGAGATTTGATGAGTTTTTGTGTGGGTTAGGGTTTGGACAGTTTGACTTAATTTTGAATGATTTTGGAGTTTGTTGTTGGAATTGTTGGTGGATTTATGTTTGTATGTATGATTAGAGGCAATGTGGACCGATTAGAACGTCGGGTATTGATCGAATCAAGAGTTTGGTATTTTTTAGAATAATTTTTGGTCCACCATATAGTTTTGTAAATTTATGAGAAGTTTAGTCTAGATTTGTAATTTTTGAAGGTTGAGGTCTAGATTTGTAATTTTAGAAACTTGGTCTTTAGATTTTTAATTTTAGAAAACTTCGGGTCGGATTTGTAATTTTAAGGAATTAAGTATGGATTTGTAATTTTTGGAAGTTTGGTGACTTATTTGAGAATTCTGAATACTTGGGGGACTCAATTTCAATTTTTGAAAACTTTGGAGACTATTTTGTAATTTTACGTGGGCCCAGCGACTATGTAATTTTACAAAAGTTCAGGGACCAAATCATAATTTTACTTAAATTTTGATTTTTAGGTTGAGAGTGTTAGATCTTCGACCGTAATGGATTTTTTGGGCGTCGTCTGAGCATTCAAATTTGCAATGCATGTGCACGCATTTCAGTACCGCCACAGTACTAGTGCCACACTTTGCTTTGTTTTTGATATACTTTGTTTCAACTTCTTGTTCCTGTCAACGTGATCAGTCGCCCGTCAGTGGTACCTGACCGTTAGAGCTTGGATATCCAGGTGAGTGGATGACAACTTCAGACACATAGGCTGTGTGTCAAAACTGTATTTATTTTTACTGTGTTGACATATTCTAAAATTTGACTAATCTGAGGATGGGCTAAAATAATAATCGGATTATGTGAATTAATTTGTCACCCTCTGTTTTTGTAAATCGATATATATATATATACCTCGTATTTTTTGGATAATTATTTTAAATAAATTTGGGTTAAATTTGAATTTTTATTTTGGTGATTGAAGGGTTAATTTTATGTTTATGATGTTGATTGGGTGATTAATTAAGGTTAGGTGTGATTTGGAAGTGATTTATTAAGTTAAAAATTGTTGGAAATTGAAAAAGAAAATCTGGAAAATAAAGACCGGATGACCGATCACTCAGTAGTGGTTGTCGGACTGCACGTCATTTTCCATTATGGGCACTGTCGTTCGTACGTGTTGATCTGTCGTCCATGCGCATGCATCTGATCAGTAGACAAATGATGCATCGTCTAAGGCACCGAACGAACGTGTGTTCACGCGAGCCCCACCAAACTGCACATCGTCGCGCCCTGTCGTCTGCATCTTTCGCCTGTCGTTCACGCGCATGTGTGGTAGCTGAGGCATAAGTGGAATGACGCCGTTTCACTGTTCACTCCTTTAGCACCCAAAACAGCGTCGTTTCACCCTGCGACTCTTTGTTAAAGCCAACCCGACTCCTTCTTCGTTTTCTTTCGTTTCTCTCAACTTTCTCACTCAAATCTGACCCAAATCACTCTCTCTTTCCCTCAGATCATTGATCTATCAAATTTGAGGTAAGTTCATTAATTATTTTTGGTTTTTGGCTCCATTTTCTGCATATTTTTGCTTAAATTCTTGGTTGAACGAAAATGGGTATAATTTGAGCTAGAGTTCAGTTTTGTGTGAATTTTTGCATTGATTTGGAGTGTTAGATATAAGTGTGAGGAGCATGGGAGAACATGAATTTGGCTTCATTGATGAGAATTTGGTGATTAATTATTATGAATATTTTTGGTCCGAAAATTCAATTAACGAAATAGATGGTTTTAGGTTGAATTGATGAAAACCAATGTTAGATTTGAACTCCTGGGATGATTTTGAGTGGATTTTAACTATTGAAAATATTGGGTGCCGCTCGAATCGAGTTTTAGGGTATTTTTAAAAATAATTTTTCACCGCGAAGACTTCGATGTAAATACTGATTTTTTGGGAATAATTGAGGGACTAGGACTGATATTTTACATGGATTGTCAGATTTTTAATTTTGAAAAAATATGTTCTAGATTTATAATTTTGAAAAAATTTGGATAATTTTGCAATTTTGATTAATTGAATGTTTTATTTGTAATTTGAGTTATTTAAGGGATTTATTTATAAATTCTAAAAGTTTTGAGATTAATTATTAATTTTCAAGGTCTTAGGAACTAAAGTGTATTTTTACGAAGTTCTGGGACCAAATTATAATTTTACATAGATTTTGATTTTTGGAACGAGATTGTTATATTTTTGACCGAAATAGGTTTTCGGTCGTCTTTTGAGTGTCCGAGTCTGCATATACATGTGCACGCATTTCGATATAGCCACAGTACCAGCATCACATTTTTTTGGCTCTGTCTGATATTATTTTGTTTTAGCTCAGTTTGTTATTTTAGGTGGTCAGCCATCCACCGATATTTGTTATATGGTCAACTCTACTATGTGATATCTAAACCTGGTCCGAGATTTGGATTATTGGCTCAACGTCCAGGTGAGTGAAATGACAGCTTCAGACACATAGGCTGTGTCTTCTAAATTCTATGTTTTTGATGTGTTGGCATACCTCTGAAAATGAGATTAATAATGGTTTGACTAATTAATAATCCGGTTTATGTGATTATTAATATTGGTTTTCGTATTTGAAAATAATAATATTCATATATGGTATTTGAATATTTTTCTACAAATTAAATTTATTTTAGATATTGAATGTTTATATAAGGTATATAAATATTTTTTGAAAACAAATGATTTTCGTTTGCATGCGAGGTTGCTATATATATATATATATTTCGATATGGGGCACCTGTGCTACGCAGGGTAAACGTAACATTTGGTATACCATTGTACAGTCAATACCCAATTACCAGGGTTTATAGTAGCCGTGTGTCCGACCAAACGCATGTGCTCAGTTTCAGTGTGGTGGCAGAGCCCACCCTATTTATGATATATTATCCGTCAGTTTCAAGTCCCATATTCGTTTCCGATATATGATATATGGTATATATATCATTTATGTTTCTGCCTGTTGTTTGTCTTGGGTGCAAATGATTTCTAAAAAGAATTTCTAATTATTATATTATATTAGCGTGTATACGTATATACACTTATATCTGTGTGTGGTTGTTTTGAATGGTTTTCAAAACAGTTTTTGTGAGGCCTGAAGCCGATTTGGAGTGTCATTTCCTCACCAGATATTCTTACCCCTTTTCTTCTATTTCCTGTCTATTTTCTTATCTTATTTTCAGACTCTCTTTTGGCATTCGGCAACCGTTCAACATCTTAGTCCTAGTGAGACGTTCCACTTGATTGTGAGTGCACTTTTGGTTCGGGCTCCTTTTTGTTTTAGTAGAGCTCTACACCAGGTTGCTGTTAGGTTACCAGGTCTTATTTTGATTTTTGGAATTTATGATTATTTTCTGATATATTTTTATATTTAACTTATATTATGATTTCGTTTTGTATAATTTAATGATTATATATATGATTTCATTACAAAGTGTTTTATGGTTTATATAAATGATTTGATAATGATTTGTATCGAATAAAATGGGTAGAGTTTCTGTACTCCGAGGCTTGTGCCAGATGGACCAGGTTTCCATAGACGGTTCGCATCGTACGCCGATCATGACCTGACTTTGGGTCGTGACAATATATGTAATATATATATTCTTTCTCTATTTTTGATTCTGACTTGCATGCCCTATTTTTGTATAAGATATTATTATGGATTTTGTATCTGATGTGGGACGCCTATGCTACGGGGTACGTAGCATTTGGTATCTCAATGCATTGATAGATCCCAGCTACTAGGGATGTCGGTAGCCATGTGTTCCGCCCAACACATAATTTGTTTTTGATTAGTGGCGGATACCGCGTTTATATTTATTCTGGTTAGTGGCGCAAACCACAACCTCATTGTTTATGTTCCTATATTGCTGATATTACGACTTGTTTTTGATCGTATGATTAAATTGTGATGTTTTCGTGCGTGTTGTATGCTTTGTTTAGAAACATTTTTTAAATGATTTTTGGGACACTACTACCTATGTAGCATGTATATGTATGTATATCCTCATTATACTTGCATACTGTATTTTTGAACTGTTTTCAAACCAGTCTTTGTAAGGCACGTATGAGGAGTTCTGGAGTGCTATTCCTCACAGGGTTCTAACCTCCTTTTCGTTTTCTGTCTACCTTTGATTCTTATTTTCCAGTTCTACAATTTTTGGCTTCAGCAACTACACCGCATCTTAGATACCAATGAGACATCTTTTGGTTAGTGATGCCTTTTTGCTCGAGCTCCTTTTGTTTTTGATACAGCTCCGCACCGAGATACTTTAGGGTTACTGGGTTGCCATTGTTTTGTATTTTGGTATACATACATTGATTTTGTGTACATATGTTTTATATATTTTTTGATATATGGTAAACCCATTTTTATTATATGTTTGAGTAACAAATGTTTTTGATAAATGTCTTAAAATGAATAAATGGGTAGTGTCTCTGAATATTTGAGGCTTGTATGAGATGAACCGGGTTCCTTTAGACGATTCGTCTCCTACGCCGATTATGGTCGGAAACGGATCGTGACAATCATCTTCTCAAACCTTCGAGAATCAAGTTGGGAAGGAGTTAAGATAATCCAAAATCGAACGAGGTTCCATCGGAGATCTTATCAGAATTGATTGGAACACTACAGAAGATTGATCGGAACGGGTGAGATATTACGAAAGCAATCATGAACACGATTTTGAACGGTCATATCATATATAAGTTAGTGGAAATAGACTCTTAGTTATTTTCACAAAATATAGTAAATTTGTATATGTGTTAACACCTATATCTCTATAAATGAAAGGTTACACAATTAGCTATCTATGACAGGTAACGTTAATTTTGCAGTAACTTCATCCTGTCTTTCTCCTTGTTAGAATCTTGCGTCCTCTGAGGTTTCCTTTGCACACTACTGCTCCCAGTCTCTGAGATCAATCTCGAAATTGTGGCAGTCTTATTCACAGACCCCCTGGTGTTTGCTGTAGTGTTGGTAACCTTTTGATTGGTCTCCTTGGTTGATACAGCTACAGAAGAAATGTCGCCTGAATCTGCATTCTAGGATGTGACTTTTGGCTTTCTAGGTTCCACTGCAGAAGAATTGCTATAAATTTCGTCATAAGACGATGTATTTCCTTCTTCATCCGCATGAGAACAGGTTTCAGAGACCTGCACGTGTCAATAAAGAAAAATTTTACTTAAAAAGATTGTGAAAAAAGAAGAATACATAAATATATTCAGTTCTTCCCCACAGAAATACTCTCTGATCAAAATCAACTTCCGGAAATTCTGCTCGTGGAAAACCATGTTCAAACTTATGGTGTATACCAGAGTCACCTATTGAAAAATGGTTCCATAGCATCGGCTACTACAAAATGAAAAAAAATAAAGCATGGCATCTTCATGCATTCTCTGTTCAATTTCAGAATATGGTGCATAGCTTCATTAACTCACCATGGTAGTATTCTCTGTACAGTTTCAGAATATGTTCCCATAAATTTATTCTTTTATCCATGGTATCAATAAGGCTCTTTTTATTCCCTAGCATGAAAAAAAAAAATCAATAAGGTTTGCACATAAACGTTAAGCATTTAATATAAAATTGAAGAACATGCTTGCCGTGTTTCTAATTACCTCCTTTGTTAAAACCAGTTGGATTACAATAGGAAAGCGTTGGTTGAAACCAATTGGATTATGGCGGGGAAGCTACAAAGACTTGTGGCAGTGGATGGGTTTCATACGGGAGAGAGGAAAATTGAAGAAAGATAGATGCAGAAGAGGAAGAAAGAAAGAGGAACGCAAAAAAGAGGGAGAAATAAGTAAGATAAGAAAGTATCAAAATGAAAGAGGAAGAGCAAATAATATTGAATTAATCTTTTTATTGTTGTTTATATATTGCTTATACATTGTCTAGAAGTTATAACTTATTTTAAAACTTGAAGTCATTATTTTACATCTATTTTATTATATTTTATATATTTTTTATTTTGACAAAAAATAGTTACACTTTTGTTTTTTTATTTTTTTAGTTCTGTTTTAAGTTAATGTATAAACCAAAACTCAATTTTTTAATAACTTATATAAATGTCATAATAAAACTATTTTTTATTGCGTTATAGTTATTGTATTCCCAAATTAAGTACTCAAAGTTTATTCTTTGAAAACTAAATTTATGTTTATCTACCAAGTATAAGTTTTTCATAAAGCTAAACGTATTTATCGTTACGATCTTAGATTTTATTTCACAAAAAGTTCTTTAAAATTCAAACTTTGAAGCAATAAGAAATCAAATTAATTTTAAAATTTCCATATCTTATATTAGTGAACCTTTTTTTTTGTCTGCAATTCAAATTTTAAAAAGCTAATTACAAATAATACCATCTTTGTTGCATAAAAAAAAAACTATCTTTGTGTCCATAAAAAATAAAATTAGTATATTAGAGTTGAAAAGTGTTGTCAAGCTTTGGTATTTTCGCAACAGTTTGCAACCTACAAAGCCAGGGAAAAAGAGGCTGAGGTTCTTGCCCTAGGATGACCTCGAAATAAAGTCAGTAATTAAGCATAGTCTCACAATTCTATATGAGTAATCAATTTTATTCCAATAAATAAAGATATTTACAAAGATTTTGGGGGGAGGGGGAACATTTATGATCTTTGATCGTTGGTATCATCCATCCCTTTCTATCTTATTACTTTATCTCTCTTCATTAATACAATTTGGTTAAAGGCTTCATCCTAACTAGTTACATACCCAGAAGATTTGCGGATTTTGTTAATCTTGTATTAAGTAGAAAAATAAAATTTAAGTATTATTAACAAATTTTAAATAAAAATTTTAATTTTTGTTAAATTAATTTTTCAAAATTATTAATCCCTTCTTTGCCTATTATAATTTGATTATGATCACAATTTTTTTCTTATTTATTGCAAATAAAATTTTTTTAGTATCTCCTTATCTTTGAAAAAACAATATATATTTGATCATGATAGAAATCAGGATGACAAAGATATAATCTGACATATATCCTGAATTTTTTCTTTTACTATCTAATTTACTACAAAATATATTAATGTGCTAAATATATATGGTTTATAGATGTTACAACTTGAAGAGTTAACTCATAATAGTCCTTTTATAGAATAACTATGTTAATAAATAAATAAACTACACACCCGTACAATGGGCATTTTTCTAATAATATATTTATATTAATTTAGTCCTTTTGGATAATATACAGAAAAAATAGGATGACATAGTAATTAATTTGAAAATAGTCAAATATATAATTATAATTGTATAAAAATAAATAACACAAAACTATGATGATTCAATCTAAAGACTTATCAATAGGATAAATGGAGTGTAAAAAAAATATTAATATTTAGTTGATAATAATTTTTTTATTATCAATTTTGTGGCTTCATATATTGAAAAAATTCTCTAAATACATAATTGTTTGTGTTTATTTTTATAGAATTTTGATTTCTTAAAAATTTGATTTTTGATTTTTTTAATTCTTTGAATACATCATTCTTTCTGTGTGATTTTCTTATTTTGATTTATTTAGATAAGGAGATTTTGACTTTTCTTATAAAAAAGAGTTATGATCCTTGTAAAAATAAAATAAAAATAGAGCAATAAAATAGACAATTTCTAATGATAATCCAAATATTCAGTCATCAAAAAAAGTTTACAAATAAATTAAAATATTTCAAAAATTTCACATGATACATGGGAGATGTTCAAGGAGTTATTGAGGAGATGTCCACATCATGGGTTACTAACCTAGCTCCAAGTTTTTGGCGCCATT
>CAODLS015004811.1:0-19353 GCA_948243855.1 Flueggea neowawraea
CAATACCATTACCTTTAATGGTGCCATCACCGTAGATGTTGAACTGATCCAACGGTGGCAAAACATCAGCAGGGTGATTATTGTCATGGTAGGGCCAAGAAGCAATAGAATTGCAACAAATGTAAGTGTAAGGTATATTATTTTTCTCCACAAGCCGTCTGATTTCACGCTTCTCTTTGTACATCCGTAGTCCCGGCTCCACCGGATCCGCCCTGTCCACGTCGTGCCCGAACTCTGACGGCAAAAATCTCTGCATTTACATCCCACTCTAATAACCATTCTCATGTTTTGATTATTTTTTTAATTAAATGTTTAATTCATCTGAATTTGAGATAATAAGTGTCTATAATTATGGGTTTGTTTGGTACATTGCCGCATTTAGTATTTTCACAGCATATAACATTTTTACTATAAAAAAATGCTTGTTTGTGCCAAAATAACATTTTCTTTCTCAATACAACTATTCGCACCAACAATCTCAAAAGTCAGTTATGAAAAGTTACAATTTTACTAGTACTACTAGGAGATTTTTGCCCAAAAACTCTCCAACAATAAATTTTCTTTGTTTTAAGATCTAAGGGTATTTCTGGAATTTTACAAACGACAATAACAAATAAAAATACTTATATCATCATCAATTTTCATTATTACAAACTACAAAAATTCATATATGTCACATGTTAAATACAAAAAATGTTGCGTTGTCAAACGACCCTTATGTTCATTCAATTTTTATTGATGTAACAAATTAGCAATAATTGTTCATTTCGCACATTATTATTATGGATGTCTATTTGACCTTTTCAATCGACCGAATCGAAACCGAACTGAATATCAAAAAACTACAAATTTTGGTTCAGTTTTCACTTGGTTCAGGTGGTTCAACGGAATGCTGGACATTTTTTTAGGAGGGAATTCTGGACAAATTAGTGTATGACTCTTAGTATTTTTGAAAATATGTTTTTATTTATAAATAATAACTGCCCTACTTCAAAAAATTAGAACTGAAAGAAAATAATTTTTAACGTTAACGCAATGAAAGATTATAATTAATGAGCAATTAGTGCAATTTTATGATCTTACCTTGACGGTACCAGCAGTTTTTATGGCCTCAACAAGAGCAAGTTGGTCAACAACACGTTCACCTCCAACGGCTGAAATTACTATTTCAATTTCATTCTCTTTGAGTATCTTCACCATAGTTTCCTTATCACCAATCGACCCCTGAAATTACATTGAATGAAACCCAGAAAAAAAAGGAACTTTGTTAGAACAATTTGGAAACAAAATAGGAAAAAGAAGAATTATATGTGCTTCTATGATAATTAAATATATACATGCAACACAATAGCTCCTCCATCTTGGAGAGTCTTGAGAGCCTTGGCCCTGGACGGGCGAGCCGGACCTGGCCGGACAAGGACGTAGGTAGGCCGGCCGGATTGTAGGCTGGCATGAGCCACGAATTGGCCGATGAAACCGGTGGCTCCGGCGATGAGGACTCTACTTTTCATTGAGGGAATTGAAGGAGAAATAGTCATAATTGATGCTTTGCTTCTGAGACAAAGGCAAACCTGAAATACACTATGTTATGTTTGGTCTTACGTTATGTTGGCAGTGAGCACTATGTTAGCTCCTAAATTCACACGGTTGAGTTGACCAGGTTGCGAAACAATATTCAACTCCTATATATATAGGGATGCTTTCTTGGGGTATTATAGTCACAGCGGAAATGTTAAAAAAGATTGGTGATTGGTCTAGGTTCATCTACCCTTCAACAACATGCAAGAAGATAATAGTTTCGTAATGAAAATAACCGTTCACTTTTATTCTTTTTAAAATTAAGCTCTTTTCAGCGTGTGCAAACAGGACAAGAAACCTAATAAATTGTTTATCGGTTTTAATTTTACACATTAAAATGGTCCAACTTTATATGTTATATTCTTTGAAAGGAGATATATAAAGGGAATGTTTCGTATGCATATAAGAAATCGTTCCCTCTATTATTTATGTGGTTGGTTGGAAGATATCGAGTAATTTTAAATTTGTATTTTTAAGAGTTGGGCAATCTAATTAGTGTTCAAACATATATAGTTATAGTGATTGTGTGTTATTAGCCTTGTTTTGAAGCATGTATGCGAATTGTTGATTGAAACATATCTATCTCTATTGAGTAGGCAAAGTTACGTCTATAAAAGATATTCCAACACATACAAACTTGTAAACTCAAGCATTTACCTACAAAAACGTGGACAAATTACTATACGATTACTTGTAATAGCATGAGTTACCAAAAGTTTTTTGACACGTACCCAATCAACACGTATTATACGGACCTAATAAATCTGTCTTACTTAGCCCCTTTAATTAGCCTGATTTTTTTGCTTATTTAGGAGCAATTAAGGTTGGGATCAGAAAATTAATTATCCAACGAAAACAAGACTACAAGCTAAAGCTACCCAAAACCATAAAGAACGATAGACCATTAGGTGACTTCATTCTTCTCTAACTCAATCCCTTGACTGTTACCTAACAACCTCGTGGCGGAAAAAATTGTTGCACTCTAATTGTATCCATTCATGCCATTAAGTTTTATAACTCCACCTCCAAATGGGTGACATTATTCAACAAAATCAAAAAGCTTTAGTTGATGAAATAATTAAGAATTTAAGCACTGGATTAACGATTGTCAATAATTGGTGGAGCCGTTGGGGCGTATATTATCTTTTCTTTTCTTTTTTTATCAAAGAAAAAAAGGTCAAATGACTACAAACAACTTATTTTCAGTATATCATATTATCGTTTTAACTTTGAAACTTAATTAGTGTTTAGGTTTGGTGATTTGGCCACGTATGCTTAGAGGGCTGCTAATCTATGTGACAATTACAAAATTGTTTGGTTGCAATTATTGATAATATCGCAGTGAAAAAAAGTTCGTTTTTGCTGTCAATATTGTTCACAGTTAAATAATTTTTGAATTGGACTTCTTTATTTTTTAGAAACTTATTTCTATCAATGATTATCAATGATTGTCAGTATCACATACAACAAATTAATAATTGAACGAATTGAAAATTAATAAGTTGTTTGAGTTATTAACTTCTATGTGCACAACATAAAACATAAATAGAAGAGGAAGGGGATCTAGTTGTATACTAATCTCGCATGCAAATCACTTTCGTTGATTAACGAGAAATAGCATAAACTAATTTTCGCCTTTTATGTGCCACATGAAGATTCTAATGGATGCAGGAATTCAGAACGGATGAAAAAAGACAAACTCTTTCTTCTTTCACACAAAGACCGACGACCTCTCATCACTTTTAGAGAGATTGATGTGTTTTGTGCTGTGTAAAATGTGGAGGCTCCAACCCTAATTAGGATTTAGATACACCATTTTACAGTGGTACTAGAGGAACTCCTTTGCACACTTATTTGGAGTCTAACTTTGCCACTTACTTAACTAGGGTTTAACTTAACGGGAAAATCACACGTCTATAACAAAAAAACTGTCAAATCTTACAAATGCGATCTCAAGTTTTCAACTATAAAAAATGCCAGAAAAAATAAACACATCTTAGAAATACCATTTTCGTGAGAAATTGAGATATTCTCGTAAGAAATTAATTTTTTTTTGTGAAAAAAGACTTCAGAGAAATTGATTTTTTTCAAAAAAATAATCATTAAAAATGTCTGATTTTTTTTGCAAGGTGTACAATTGTGTATACACGTGTGCAAAAGAGGAGTTCAAATTTTTTTATGAGAAGTTGATTTAATGAATTTTTGGATGACGGTGCATACATCTGTAATATTTTTTTAAAATTAAGCTGATTTATTGATGTATATAGGTATTTCGTGCACGTGATTTTCACAAATTTTAATTTATTTAATGGTAGTCAATTTGGTATACATAAATGTATGTGTTCAAAAGTGTACACAACCTGAATTTCAGGTATAGAAAGGTGTACGCAACACGAATTTTAGGCATACAATGGTATACACAACATGAATTATAGGACACAAATATGTCTCGGTTTGAACAGATTTGTCTCAATTTCATCGTGACTCCAACAAACAAGCAATTTTTAATGCATTTTTATTTTTATTTTTTAAAAAAGGATCAAACCCTAGTTGTCGTCGCCCCTTCTTCCGTAAAACCCTAGCACAGTGACATTGCTCGTCGTCGCCACATCAAACCAATAGATTATGTTGCTCGTCGCAGCCACGTCGAACCAACACCTCCCTATCTGTCTCGCTTTCTCATTTCTGCTACCGTCATGCCTCTAACATTCTTCTCCTCATCATTGCCTCGATTTCTCTAAAGATTGACTTTTTAGATCACGTTATCCTCCTCCGACCCTTTCAGACCGAGAACACCGGATTCATTGTTCGCATATCCTCCTCCGATTTTCATATGGACGAAAAGAGAGAGAAGACAACAACGACGAAGTAGAAAGAGAAGGATGTGAACAAAGAGAGGAATCGTGGTAAAAGGAAGGATGGTGGCAGATGAGCAAGATAGAGAATAGAGAGAAGCAAGGGTGGTGGCAGAGGTAAAACGAGGACGAGAGAGGAGAGGAGAGAAGAGAAGAGAGAGAAGAGGCGTGAAGTGAGAGAGACGCAGGCAAGAGAGGAGAGAGGGTAGAGAGAGAAAGAGGCAGACGAACATTTCGGACTGGGACGAGATTTTGATATTATATATTAAATGGAGATACCATTTTTGAGATTAAGTTTCAAAATTGTGGCATTTCTGAGACTAAGTTTCATTATTCTGGCATTTTAAGAAATATGAAATTATTCCATTTGTGTTAATCTACGGTTTAATTATGACATGTGGCATAGTTAACTCTAACCTAATTAAGTTGGACCTATGAGCAAGACAACAAAGTCTTGACTAAACCAGACTTGAACCAATTGATCCGTCATAGATGTACCACATTTTTCTAACAAAGACAATAGATATGATCGCAATGGGCCTTATTAGATTTGAAAGGTTTATTTTTTTAGACTAGAATGTGATGCTTCATTGATTAATAGAAGAGCAGAAAACAAAGTAGAAGAAAGAGAAAAGTCAAGAGGCCCGCCCCAAACAAAATAATCTGGCAATAAAGCCACAAACCTGGCCAAATTATGGGCAAGCAAATTAGCCGAACGTGGAGAAGAGTGGTGGAGCCACTAAGGGACCAGTGGCGCCAGAGGAGGGCCATAGAAACCCCCATCCGGTGGGGGGATGTGGGCTCTGCCACTGCCTTCTGCTCATGGGAGGAACCTCCAGAAAAAAGAAAAACTAAACATAATTCCTCCTTGTTAAAGTCGCCGCCACCCTGTCCAACTTCCCATCTCTGCCGATTCTTCTCTTCATCGAGTCTTCTCTTCAATTTCATTCCCATCTCTCTCCCGAATTTGGCACACGTTTTCTTCTTTTTTATTCTTCATTGTCCTCAGTTTTTTCTTAACTTGCCATCTTCTTTGTAGGAAGTGCTATAACTAT
Source organism: Flueggea neowawraea (assembly GCA_948243855.1). NCBI lineage: Eukaryota > Viridiplantae > Streptophyta > Magnoliopsida > Malpighiales > Phyllanthaceae > Flueggea > Flueggea neowawraea. The sequence goes on from CAODLS015004811.1 coordinate 5,489, forward strand.
CGAGATTTGGGTATTGGTTTCAAGATTTTGTAATCCGGCGTTATTATCATTTCTTGTGATTGGATTTTTTTTGTTTTACATTCTTAGTTTGGTGTATTTTTTATTTTTATTTTTCGTAATTAGTCCAAAGGTTTTAATATTTTTCCCCACTTTGTAGTTACGAACTTCACCAATGAATAAACTGGAATGTGTCTTCTGTGAGGTGTTGAATTGATTTTGTTAATAATTACTAAATTGATATTGTAAGGTTCTTTTTGAGTTTCACTGCAATAAATAGGTCCATATCTCGATTATTTTGAAGATGAGACTTTTGACAGTTCATGCATTATGATTCTTTAGTTTCATTGTTTGAACTTGGAAGAATGTGCTTCACATGACTGTTTGAAATCTAAACAAATGGAACCCGCCTAATTCGACTAAACTGAATCGACTTCTAATTGTTTAAAAAGACAGTCTAAACAACGTGGTTTAGACTACAGTTTAAATCACGTCGTTTAGAAAATTAAAAAGACATAGTCTAAACGACGTTGTTTAGTTTTTGTTAGGACAAAACAATTTTCTAAATTAAACATAGTCTAAACGACGTCGTTTCTGGAATTTATTTTAATTTTTCTATTTTATATATTTATTTTGTTGTACATATCACTGAGCGAAAAATCTGGCTAAACAGATTCGATCTTACTTAGCCAGATTCTTAGCTCTGCCACTAATGGAGTATACTCCACTTTGACAAACTAAGGCCAAAAAGAAGCAATCTACAATCATCAATAACAAACCCAAAATAGTAATTATCCACCACTAAGGTATTGATAGCCTCAGCAGTGCACAGAAAATCAGAAGCAATAGAAAGTTGATTCTATCCGAGGTCTTTAACCCAACTAAGAGCTTCCCTAATGCAGATAGCCTCAGCAACTTTAGGATCAACAAAAAAGGAAAGGCACTTTGTAAAGACAGCTTTCACAATACCACCCGAATCCCTGATAACATCACTCATACTAGTAAGGCTGGAATCATGGAAACACGAAACATTCGTATTAAGCTTCAGCCAACCCTCATCCGGAGGGCACCAAGAAGTGAACACATCAGAGGACAAAAAACCAGAAGCATTCCCACCAGACTTAACGCACTCCCAGCATCCAACCACTCCGATCTCCTCAACTTGCAGGATTTGACAACAACGTCAGGCCGTTTAAAACAAGTTTTCTAAACCACTTGATTCCTGTCCCACCAAATAGACCAGCACAACTAACATTTGAAAGGTTTATCTTGTGTTGTGTAATGTGTATGCAATTTTCAGTTTAAAAATATGTGTATGCGATTATGCGTTGTTTAATTTTAAATTTTCAATTCAATCATATTCTTTTGAACGAAAGTTAGTGTTTTTTTCTTTTGTAAGGAAATGAAAAGTGGTTTGACCTTTATGAAAAGCAAGTTTGGTTTAAAAAATTTACCAGGAATTAATCAATATTACAGTAACATTTGATTAACTTGTTGACGAAGATTGATGTCAGCTTTAATTAATAGCTTTTTTTAAAGAATAAAATATTATAACGGCAAATTGTTTTGGTAGGGATTTTGGCAAAAAAGAAAAAAAATAATGTTAACAATGTCACAAATAAAGTAAATAATCAAATTGCGCAATGAACAAAAAACCAAATCCACCAAAATTACTAGATTAATCAATTATGATTTAGAACAAGTTTATTAAATATATTAATAACACGTACATTTAACACATGATCAAAACATTGGTTTTTTCTTTTCTAATGAAAAAGGGAGTCGGAGGCTATCGGTAGTGGTTTGCCCCTGCTCGGCATGACCATGCAGGCAAATACTCACTGTCGTGGAATGTTGTTTTGCTCTGTGGCAACTGAGGGAGACTCACTACAATACCCGTTGAGAGCCAACAGAGAGATATACCCGCGAGAATATCCGAAGCAACTACAGAGAGACTTGGTATGTCTTGAACTTGGATCTTGCACACGATAGCACCCTTAGCGCTGGACCACCTCCCAAGAGGTGATCAAAACATTGGTTAATTCTATAGGATAGTGTATCAGGGACGTTATATGGAACAATAACATAAATAAAATAACTGACAATTTTATTTGAGATAGATTTTCAATCTACCAAAAGTTATCTCAACAATCTACTTTTAAAAATACATGTACTCTCTCTTTTTTTTATTATACAATTCACTTCTACGATCTATTTCTACCAAATTTATTTCAAACAAATACCCCTAATAGCTTATCATTCACGCTCTATAGTATTGGCTTGAATGGTGCTAGCTCGGGATTAGCCAGGCAAACAAGATGTTCTTCACTCAGTGAGTCTGAAGGGTTCAGTAATACTCCTAAGATTTAATGTGAAACGTTGACGTAATTAAGACTTTATGAAAAACAAAACTTTATCTTGAGCAGTGAAATCAAAGAACATAATACAATCGAGAAAGAAATCAAAAACTTACATTCGAAATGATTGTCATACAACTTGTAAACAATCAAAATCAATCTACGAGATCGGTCTAATGTTGTTAATGCTATGACTATGCCTAAGTTGCAAAGGTAATAAAACACTGAAATGAAATGGAATAAGTTAAGTTGCGAAGGTAATAAAACACTTCTATTTTTTAATTGTCGAAGTAGTGGCACTCATGCTTTCTACTCTTAGACTGCCAGTATATTGCCTTAACCTCCCACGTTCTCTTCAGAGTTCATGACCTTCAGGGTGGTCAATACCCTCGAGATAGCCACTGCTTTCAAAGCTTTCTTATTTCTTCGAAGCAAATCAACCACCAGTTTGGGCTAGTCTGCTCAAATCATGACCTTCGGGGTGGTCAATACTATCTCAGGCTCGTTCTTCCTGGGCTTCCCTCGAATATCTGAGCTTCATCCTGCCACATCGAACGCGTCGAGTTACTCGTACGTGCAACTAATCAAACACCCCCATTAAACATGACACCTGAAAATGAGTCCCCACCCATTGGTTAGATGGTCACTCTTCCCCGCGTTGGCTTTGGTCTGGACGCGGGTTCAACACTCAAATGAGGGGTGGGTTATAAGGGTAGATTAGGTAAAAATCCTCCTTAGGGGAATCCTTTTTACTAAAAAAAAAAACTCTCAATCTCTTAGTGTGAGAGATGAATCCAATACTAATAAGCTACAAGTTCATTGCTTGCATAGTACGTATATGCAAAATTGGTAATTATACTTAAGTAATCTTTCTCAATTTTTATTTGTTTGGGGATCATGTTTTAGTTTGACTACAATTGTACTCTTCCATTGTAAGTTGTAGCCAAGCAATTAATCTACCTTTAATTTGATTTTAGTTCATTTTCTGGCTGATTATATAAAGGATTTGTTATTTTAGTTATATGCATTCTGAAGATTCTGAAACTTGGTGATGATTTATGTTTTCGATTGCAATATTAACCTGTTTATTTTTTATATTTAATTTTCATTAAGATTTGTACTCTTCATACAACTGGCAACTCCAAAACTACTACTAATGTTCAATTAACCTAAGAAAACATATATAATTCTTTTAATATATATCCTTAAGATAACATATACTACAAACTTTTTTTTTCAATTAAAGGTCTAAAATTTCAGCCTAACTTTACATGATAGTATTACCACCTACCAAATTACTGGATGAAAAGAGAAAAAATATATATATTTGTATGCCACCATAGACATCAGTTTTTTTTTAATCAAAGATACTAATATATTAATTAATTAATTAATTATATTTACGTGTGTTGTGGGAGAATATATGTATAAGCCAAAAGGCTTATTTCGAATAGGTTGGAGTCATCTTCATCGTGAATGCTGGGATGAAAATTCACTTTCTTTGAGTTTGATGTCGTAACAACTTATTATAGTATATAAAAACAGCCGCATTTGCTTGGTCTAGACCTCAGTCCTCAGAGTTCTAGTAATTTTAAACATTCAAATTTCATTGATATCAAATATTAATAACGGAATAAAAAACAAAAAGAAACCTTAATATTTGCTAACATAAATATAATTAAGTTGATTAGTAATTGTTTTTCTTCTTTATTTCTTTTTTCTCTACCTACTTATATATTTTTCTGTCCATCTATGATCTTCACATCGTAATAACGAAACTGGATGACGTTTGAAAGCTTCCAAAGCCTCATTCTTATAGTTTATATTGGCTGCTATTTTGGGAATTGATTGTTTGAAGTAGCACGAGACAAATAGGATATATAGAAAATAGTTGTTCATTTTTAAAAAACAAATTAGTATCCCGTGCTTCCAAACCTGGTCTGAAACACACCAGTCCTCCTGTGGTGGCTCCGGATATCTCTGTTTAACGTTGGCTCTTACCGACTGTCGTGGTGAGACTCCCTCAGCTATCCAAGCAAACCAACATTCTATGGTGGAGAGTGTTTGTCTGCATGGTCACTCCTAGTAAGAATATGCAACTACCGATAACCTCTGACTCCCCTTTTCATTGAAAAAAAAATAGTGTCCCAACAGTTGATTTTGTTTAGTTTTTGTTTCATTAATGTTGCGTTTCAAAAACTTGTAAAAAAGGATTAATTATGACATTGTTCTACCAAAATAATTAAGATTCTAACAGTTGTGATTTGTGAATTAATTTATAAATAGTACGCAAATTGATTGTATGTTAGATCTTTTTTATTAGACTCTATTCGAGCACTGATTAATAAAATTCTAATTTATTTCAAAAGAAATTATAAAAAATTATTTAAAAAAGGCATCCGGCAATCAATGAGCTTATAAATTAGTAGTCGATAATAATGAAAGTTTTTAATTTGCGGTATTATTGTCTATTAATGTTAATATATAAGCCAGATTCAATTCTTAAAATCAATAAAATAGTATTAATGGTAGAGGTTTTTATTGAAATACGTCTCTCTACATATTCATGGACTCAGTTAAGCTGACTCTACAACAATATAACACTATCTCCTGTTAACTCAATTAGGTTGATCTTAACATGTGAATGGCATCCATGTTAATGGCAGAGGTTGAATTGTTGTGTACGACGAACACCAACTTATGTTAAATCGCAAGTGAACGGGCTTTAAGGTGCGAGATTTTCTTGTTTATACACTTCAGAATTGTAAAGCTGCATGCTGAAAATTAGGTGGCTTTTTGTTGCATAATTGGATCGTTTTTGATAGATTTTTACAACCGCTAGGAAAACAAAGCTCAAACTGCATAGTTAAGTCTAATTTCTCCTTCTAGTCACTTTCACAATAATAACAGGTCACAGTTTAGCAAGTCGTTGCGAATAGTGGATGAGATATAGCATTCATTTAGTTTTAGAAGAAAAATCTTAACTAATTTCATCCATATATATTCAGTATTTCAATTTTTGACATATCAAAAAAAAATATTCAAAATTTTTGCCAGCATAGTTGGACTAGCTAGATTTGAAGGTTTAGGTAATCACATTTTGGTCTGGTAGCTGCAAATATATCCAAATCAATTGTCAATCAAAAATTAATTATGTAGTTTATATCGTCAAAAAAAAAACAATTTCTGTAGTTTTATATGATATATGACTGATGAGTATAAGAATCAATTAGATAAGGAAAGAAAATCTTGATGAAGTGAAAGAGGAGAAATCAAGTAGGAAAAAACCAAAAAAAAAAATCAAATCAAATAATTACTAAACTTGCGGATATCTATCAACAGCACCTTCTAAAATCTACAAAAAGATGCCTCTTTGTGATCATCTAGAAACTAATATAAAAACTCAATTCGAAATATTAATTTTTAACATTATGCATGATCAAACACAGACATTCAAGTGTTTGAAATTAAATAATTTTTTACTTCACGAGTTACTGTTAAAATTAAAACTCTCAGCGTTTTAATACTAGAGAGGGCTCAATAAACATGTAGTTAGTGTTTCAGATTAAGTATTTTGAAGCAGCTTGAAACTTCCGTGACTAATCACGTACTTGTTTGGAATTGAATTTCTCTAATGTTTGATTTATTGTTGCCAATTGAGTTTTAGTACTTAAACAGGCTTTCCTAGCCAGGACAAATGCGTGGTCCATGCAATGCTTGTCCGAGGAAGACATGTATGAACCATTTTTAGTTTCTTGTCAAAAATTGACACCTGCATAACCCTATTATGTTTAATTTATATGTTGTTATTATCCCGCTAATTTCAAATTGAGTCAGTCTAATTGAATTAACTTAAAATAAGTATTATTTTATAAGTTTATTAAAAAAAAGTTATGTACCATATTGGGTGACGCGTCGATTTCTGCTGCCATGCCAAAGTCTTTTGTTCAACTTAATAATGGAAATAAAAGTGAAAATCATTTCAACTTTATTTATTTTGCAAGCATACTTGCTAACATACAATTAGCTAGGGTCATGATTAATACTGAAAACGTTTCAATCATCTTTTCAAAACCTTTAATTAATTGGAGTTTGCTTGGTATTTTTTAATTATATTAAATACCTAAAATGAATGAAAATCTACAACAGGAACCCCATTTTTGTAGTTGTTAGGTAATTATATATATAGCTTATTGCCTTGTAGTGTAACTGTGTAAGGTAACAATGGACATAGAAATGTAGTAGGTAGGTGCGGACACATATGGACTTAATATACTATGTCAAACGCGAGTGGTCAGTAGGAAACTAAAACTAAAATTAACTGCATACGTACTTTTTCCTTCTGGTTCACCATCAAGTTAGATTGAGACTCACAACCACCAATCTATATATATTTTTTCTATGTAGCTACAACAGCATGGTGAATCTTTGTCGTGACTCTGAATCTTGCATGAGTAGTTAGAATGATGATGTACATCTGTCTAAGCTGATTCACGATATTACTTTTACTTAATTTGAGATTCTTGATGTACCCTTTAATACAAACATTTGACAAATAATTTCTTAGAATAAGATTGAATATTTTGTGGGTTTAACCATTTTACAAATCCTGAACTTAATTTATCATCTTTATCACTTCTAATCTAACTTTTAAAAGAGTTTCACCCTCAGTTTCTAAATAATACTCCCTCCTTTTCAAAATAATTTTTTAAAGTTATTTAGCACATTTTAAGAAAATAATTAGATTATATTAAATATGGTACTATTTTACTACATTATTTCTATTAATAACTCATTGAAAATATAAATTTTATAGTATAAGTCTTTAATTACAAGGGTATATTTGAAAAATTATGTCCAAATTTTTTTTAATTTTATAAAATGTCATTTATTTTGACAAAAAATAGTTTTACTAAAAACACTTAGTTTGAAAAGGAGGGAGTAATTATTTTACAGAAAAGTCTTTTTTCCAAAATAATTTTCTTTCTATAATTTGAAGAAAGCATTTATTATAATTTTTTATAATTATACCCTACCAAAAATACATCATGACACGCACATTTCTAGTGTTAGAAATAGCGGTCCGCTCATGACGAGTGAACCAAGTCCAGTCGATCAAAGTGTAAATCGAGATCACAGACCAAGATCAATTAGTAAGCCCAATTAATTAAGTTGGAAGAATGAGTCTTATAATGTGTAGGAAAGTCCAAGTGGCTTAAGTATTTAAAGTCACTTAAACCCATTAGGGTAAGTTTATCCATACACCACTTTCCTCTTTTTGCAAGCAGAGAAAAGAATTACGTTATTTTCTTCCTTTGCACAAGCCGCCCCTTTCTTTCCTAAAAAAGAGATGAACATGTCTTAATCAGTTGTCGATTCGTGTGGCATTTAGACTGTACAATAGACGAGTATTCCCGTTGATAACAACCCGATTGTAGTTTGCTCGCGAGACCAAAGATAAATCGATCATTTTCCGATGTTGCCCGCATCTGTCCTTGTTGTTCTTTCGCTGCAAAAGAGTCAAGGAGTCGAACCGACCTTCGCTATTGTTGGTCTATCGACCGGTACGCATATTTATTCATTGGTATTAGAGTCAAGGTACGAATTTCGACTATTTTTTTGAAATTATTGTTGGTTTCTGTTCGGGGCACCTACTGTATTTTTCGTGCATTCGACATTTTGTCTCTAACACGAATTTCGCTTCAAGTCCGTCCGGAGCCGAATTTTCAAAGTTTGAATTTCAAAAAATGGACACCACCATTGAGATCATCGACCCTAAAATGTATTCTGATCAAGTTTTGTGGCCGAAAACAGCCAGGAAGGCCCTTAAATCGGCAGAAAACAGATCTGATTATACTGAGTGAGGCAGCTGCAAATGAATTTGTTCACCTGATGAAATAGGGCTACGTGGCACACTCTACTTTGCCAAATCAAATTAGAAGACCCACTCAAATGGTGACACGTGTCCGCGACTGATAGCTTAGTCAAAGTTGACCAAACGACACGTGGACCACTGAGCATACGACACGTGACGCATATGTGGACCAATAGGGCTCTCACAAGTGGAAAAATACCAGGTCAACACATGGCATGATGAAGTTCGGCCACGTGGCAGAAAGGTGACACAACGCGTGGAGGTGCGTGAGGCACGTGAAGCCCGTTGAGTGTACACATAGCGTGTGTCGGTGCGTGACACATGCCCCGATCACCAATTTTTTCGATATTTTCAACAGAATTAATATTCGAATTTTTGCAGAATTTTTGGAATATTTTTTCACAATTTTTCGAGTTACAAAACTATTCTTTCCTAATTTTTTGAGTATTAAAAATTATTTAAAAATTGTGAAAACTGTGTTTTCTGCCATGAATTATTTTGGAAATTAGTTTTCAAAATAATTGAATTTTAAAACGTGCAAATATGGTTCTCATTTAGATAATTGGGATGTGATTCTAATTATTTGGGTAATATATGTGTATGTATGATATCCATTTTATTTGTAATTAGTTACAAATATTACGAATGAGGTAAAACCATATTGTTTTGAATATAGTGTGAATTAAGAAATAATTTGCACGATCCCCAAATAGAGCATTTTGGGATAGTGGTGGTCGTAATGGGAAGAAAACAATCGTACATTAAGGGCACAAGGGTGATGAAGGTTTTATTACTTCATAAAAGATTATGAGTACTCATCACCAATATTGGCTAAGTCATTGGTCCAGAGTAGAATTTCGTGAAAACACGATTCTCCTAAGTGTCGAGGAAAGATAGTTAGAGATTATAGAAGATGATAACGCATCGAGAATGGTATGTCTAAAATTACACCATGATCACAAAGAAAGATCGTAAGAAGTGGGAGCATCCACTTTACGGTCGTATGATTAATAGAATTCTCGAGAAGTTGGCACATTCACTTATGAATTCTATTCTAACACATTAGAAAAAGTCCATTGTGTAACCAATTGGTAGATATAGGATAAATACTATATTCGTGTAGTATTATTTTGGGGATATTTTATATGCATTGTTTGTGTATTGATGCTGCCCAATGTTAAATTACGTATGTTAACATGGAGATAGATTGTTTGGATTGCTTGTTGGTTCAGTAAATGATGATGATTCATTTATTGATTTTGGATGATTGTTGTATTGATTTGCCTTAATTAATGTGCAATATTTTTGTTTGTTGAATATATTGTCCAATTATTAAGTTTAACTTGATAATTGAGATGATCAACATGGATTCTCCTAAGTCAAGTGGACTTTAAAAGTGAGTTCAAACAGTCATTATTTACTGTCTATAAAATTAAATGTATTATGGTTGATTATTATGACTGAGATGGTAATTGTGCACCTAGTGTACTTTACGATTCGAAACTTAATAAGAGACTGTACTAATTTAATTTTGGTTGGATAGTAAATATACGTTTGTTGCTATGAATTACTTGTGTGCAACTATGTTTTGATTGTTTATCATGTTATTTGTAATATTCACTGCTTGTAAAGTTGACTGATGTTGATCCATACAAGAACGTATGTTGAGATATGTTGAGCTTGTGCGGCAACAATCATAAGCCCTAGATTATGGAAATCTAGCGTGTACTCTAAGAGCAAAAGAGCTTGTGCCCCTTTGAACTTGGTTATGACCGAATTCAAAGAGAAGTAGAATGTCACTCAACATTGTGGATCGAAATGTCTTTTAGACATGGAAGTGAGAAATTTCATTGCATCCATCATCTTGTTAGTACAAAGGATGATGAGTTCACTTGGCTATTTTGCAAGTATCAAGATGCAATACATTTGCAATTTGAATTTAAAGAGCAGTTAGTTGGCGAGACACTAACTAGAGCTCGCGGTCTTCGACCATCAACTCTGATACTTGTTGCAAATGTTCTAATCAAGTGACTAGAGCATGAGGCCCACATGTTTAGAGAGCTAGTGATACTTGTCATAGTTTGATCAAGGATAAGGTCTAAGTTGTTATCCACTTTTTGCATAAAAGTTAGAAGTAAATTGAGTTGCATCTAACCCGCGCTTATCTCAAACATGAGATCGTGAGGAATTTGATGATGTCTTATTCTATTGGATAAATTCCAATACAAATGTAAGAAAAAGGTTTAAGAACCTAAGTCCTTAAGAAGTGAGAGACTAGACAGAATTTGAGGAAATCCTTGAACATGAACAATTTTCATATTTTGCGAGTAAAATATTAACTACTAAAGACACATCATATGTGAGATGATGTACTTTTGATGGTATATTACTCAAACTCATGAGAATGAGTAGAGTTACCTTGTTCAATGTTCTTATTTGAATTTCGTCGATGACTGAAGATTTATTCAATTTTAAGGATCCTCACAATGAAGTTGTGACGTGACTTTATTGAGTTTCAACTAGTTCAAGGAAGGAATAAGTTGAGCATGTAAGAAACAACTCGAAAGTGAGAGTTTGATGATTTGGAAAGTACGAATTACTTTTGTACAATAGCCAAACATTTTCTTGCATTAGATTCCATCACGAACTTATTGAATTTTGTCTTCAATTTGTGTTCTAACAATATATTTGTTAGACCATATTTGAGTGGTTGACTACTTATGCACTAAAAGTGGTTTCTTAATTAGTTAAAGTACCTAAGTATTGGAAATCCTCGTTTCCATTTGTTGCTGCTTCACGTGATCATGAGGGATTATGTGAAGTTAATGCACACAAATCAAACACTTTGGCAAAATCAAATGCTTCGATTAGCTCAAATGGGAGTATTAGGCAATTGTATAATTTCAAGTTGTCCAATTGCGAGCATTGTAAAGAGGGAATATTAGTGAGAAAACCATTTAGAGCTAAATACATATTGCTATTAATCCACTTTTGATGTTTGACGTCAAAAGAATGAGAGGGCAAGGCTAAGGCCTAGCGCTTCATCACTTTTGTATATATGACTGTGAAAGGTGAGGTCATATTTATTTGATTTCTCATAAGTAAGGATAGTCTAGTTAGTTCTTACTTCTTGCAATTCAAGAAAGGAATCAAATAAAGTTATGTGGATCGACTAAGGTTGTGAACGTCTACAAGATGAGACCAAAGCTTTATGTGATGAAAGGGAAGTGAACATAAGTTGTTCATTCCTACACTCTGCGAATAATACGTATAGCAGAGGGGAGAAATGAACTCTCTTTAATATGGTGAGAACTACAATGGCAAAGGCCACAACGTTCAAAATCCATATGCCCTCTAAATCCGTTACTTCTATCTCTCATGGTTGTGGATTGGTCGAGTGCATGTCCTAAATCATATGGAACCAAGAGATGTATTACCAATGTCTATGATTCCTAAGTTTATAAAGGCTAAGAGGCAAAAGGTTTAAGTTACCTTATTGTGTCAAAAATGATACTTTCTTTGTGAGACAATAAAAGTGGCATAGTAACAAGTTACAAGATGTCACATTCTTGGTGAATAGATTTCTTAACTGGAATAACAGTGGAACAAATTTCACTTTCTTTGAGATTTAGGAACTAATACCCTCAGGGTCACTCCATCAAAGTGGGAGAATTCTTGAGGAGGATGAGGGATGAGGAATAAATTTGGCCTATCTAATGCATCATCAATGTCTAAACTACCAATTCTAAGAGGGATAAAGAAACTCCCTGGGTATTTTAGCTTCGCTGGTAGCTCAGGTGATGTCTGACTGTGCTCGACCTTCTCTTCCTTCTTTTCAGCCTCAACCAAAGGTAATGGTTGCTTGGGTTTGGCGGGTGGCTTCTCTATATCACTCGATACTGCTTTCACATTCTCCCTCTTGAAGAGTGTTGCAGGATAAGGAATCTGATACTTGTATTTGTGAAGCACCTTATTCGGCTCTACCTTTTGCTCATCCCCTGCACAATCAGCCTCCTTTCTAACAAATATGGCATGTACACACTCCTTAGGATTCGTCTCAGTGTTGCTGGGTAGGGAGCCCAATTTTCTTTCAGATAGCAACTGGACTATTTGGTTAATCTGATTCTCTATGTTTTAGAGAGATGCTCCTTGGTTTTGAATCAACATCCCCTAATTCGACAAGTTTGACTCTATCTGTGTAAATCGCTTTTAACAGGCTTTCACATACTTAGTTATTAGCTCCTCAAGATTTGGCTTTACTGATTGCTGTGGCTACTGAAATTCAGGTGTTTGATTTTGTCTCTGCTGATTTTGACCTCCACAAGAAACGTTGGGGTAATTCCTCCACCCTGGATTATAAGTGTTATTGTAGGGGTTATTTTGAGGATTGTTTTCATGACCCATATAATTCACATGTTCCACACAATTCTGGGTCCCTTGGCCTTCATTTATCTCACCATTCCCTACCTGAGCTGTTTGTTGTGCCACAGATAATCCATCAATATTCTTGCTCAGAGCATCAACTTGCATAGCTAGAGTAGTCACTGCATCTACATTATACACCCCAGTTGGCTTACTTGACTTAGAACATGCTGTGTGTCACTGATAATTGTTCATAGCAATCTCCTCTATCAAATCCTGAGCAGCATCAGGTGTCTTATTATTTAGGGTACCTCCTACTGCAGCATCAATCATCTGTCTAGTACTGTGGTTCAAACCATTGTAAAAAGCTTGAACCTATAGTCATGTCAGTAACCCATGATGTGAGCATCTCCTCAATAACTCATTGAACCTTTCCTAAGTATCATAGAGAGACTTTGACTCAAGCTGTGCATAGGAGGAGATGTCATTTCTCAGCTTTGCAGTCTTGGCAGGTGGAAAGTATTTCAACAAAAACTTCTCTACCATATAATCCGAAATAGTAATCAAACCTTTTGGCAAAGAATTAAGCCACTATTTTGCTCTAGCTCTGAGTGAGAATGGAAAAAATCTCAACCTTATTGCATCATTGGTGGCCCTATTGATCGTAAAGGTGTCATAGATCTTCAAAAAATTTTCCAAATGAGTATTTGGGTCCTCATCCTGCAACCCATCAAACTGTACTAACTGTTACACCATCTGAATAACATTCGGTTTGATCTCAAAATTATTGGCTGTAATAGTTGGTCTTACAATACTAGACTCAATCCCCATCAAATTTGTTCTAGCATAATCTGACATTATCATTGGCTAACCCAATGGATTTTCTGGCCCTGCCCCACCAGCGGGCTGTCCTCATCCAGCTTGATTATTCAGCTATATTGCTATCTCTCTTGCTCTGTCTATTTCCTCAACCCTTTCTTGGAGTTTGTTTCTAAGTGCCTGTAGCACTGTTCATTCAATCTCAGGGTCTTCTTCAACTAACTCAGACTTATTTCCCCTAGTCATGCACAACAACCTGCAACTATCAACACATACAAACCCAAACATAATTCTGGAAAGACAGTTTAAAGAGAAATAACAATGAAATATGCAAAGAAAACAAAATAATTAAAACAAAATAAATTAAACAAAAACAAGAAAAACAAATGGTTAAATTAACAAAGATTAAACTTTCCTAATATCTTAGTCCCCAGCAATGGTGCCAAAAACTTGGT
>CAODLS015006154.1:0-13994 GCA_948243855.1 Flueggea neowawraea
ATATATGTTTTGAATATTTTATATATGATATATGTTTATTATATCTTATGTTTTAAATAATAAATATTTTGATTAAATAAATATTTTAATCAATTAAAATTGGGTAGTAAGTTATGAACCATGAGGTTTGTGCGAGATGGGACGGGCTCCCATAGACGGTTCGCCTCGTACGCCGGTCACGGGCTCGCTACGGGTCGTGACACAAAAGCTCTACAAGCCAAAATCGAAGTCCGACTAGAAAAGTAATTAAATAGGTTTATGTAGTTATTGTATTTTAAAGTTCATAAATGATTGTATATTTTTAATGTATTTTAACATTTAAATGTTAAATATATTTTGAAGTTTGACGGGAAGAGTTCGTAGATAGGTTTATTAATGTAATTTTTTATATTTTTGAGTTAGTAAACATTTAATATTTTGTAAATATTGGAAATTTAAACTATATATATAATTACATTTTTTAATTAATTAAATACTAAATATTTTATTTATTTTTCGGTTTTGTTAAATTATTTTATTATTAAATATAAATTAATGTAAGAAAAAAATAGAAAATTTTGTCTGCGACCAATTGCGTCGCAACTTTGCGACAAAATTGGTCTATCAACATGCTGTTGACTTCTCCGTAAGTTTTGACGAAAAGTTGACCGTACATGTTTACGACGCAATTTGTCGCAACAAATCTCTTGCGACGACTTGTTTTGCGACGAAACATTAGTTGCAACGCAGTTGTGCGACGAAATTCCAGTTTTTGCGACGAATTATTTTCGTCGCAATACGTCTTTCTCTTATAGTGTATACAGCTCTAAAATATAGACCAAGTTAAGCAGAAGAAAAACATGGAAGAATATTTGGAAGCTGTGAGCCCTGGTAGAGAATTTATTAGTAATTCGGTTCTATCGCTCTCAAATATAAGTTAAAATATAAATTATATATTCTGGTTTAATAAATGCTTTTAAAATAAATAAGTTGAGTAGAATATCTAATTCTTCCAAGCTTGTGCGAGATAGACCGAGCCTCTAATTTGGTTTGCCTTGCATATCGATTATGGTCCAGAAATGGGTCGTGACAAACACTCTTGAGAAAGTACTTGATCATGTTTATTTTAAATTGAAATTTTCATATTTCTTTCAAGAAAAATTTCCATGTCATGCAACAGTCCGAATGCTAGCTATAACTTCAGGAAAAATATTAACGTTTCGAGTAAAGTCATTTTTGGCTTATTCAAAATAAATTACAAAATTATACTAAGATTATAAGTTGAAAGCTTCAAAAGATATATCTATTGATAAATTACAGAAGATACAAAGATATATCTTTTAAAAGCAGTAGAGATAACTTCCTAACGTACACAAGTTGATTTTACTTATTTTATATTAAGTATTACTCGTGTGCGCACTTATGCGTGCGCGTGTGTGAAAAATAGCAATTTTTTTTTATTTATCACCTGGTATCTACAAAGAATTATCATTCCTTCTTGAAGCAACAGATCAATTATTTTACATGGCCTTTCAGATGAAAGCTTAGTTGACTTAAAATTTGTATGTCCTTATTTTCCTTGTAGTCTCTCCACCTAGATTTGATATGCCTATCAAACAAATACAATTATAAAAAAATTGATTAAATTAATTATAAATAGTAATTTTGGTTTAATTTTCCCATTTTACCCTTTATGCAGATTTTAAATGACCTTTATCATTGAGGAGAAGTTGAATGAAATGATTTGTATTGGAATTAAAATTAAATGTTAGTTAAATTTAGGAGTACGAGCCTATCATTAAATTATTGATGACAACAATATGAATCTATGAAGGGTACAATGGACATTTGATCTATAAATAACACGTGAAGAAATAAAACGTGGCCAATTTCTTCTTCTTTTTTTCTCTTTTCACAATCACGAATGTACTTATTAAAGCATTAATGGTTACTCCTTACCAACAAGTACCTTCTTTGGAATTTAAACTCCTAACTTCTTGACATGTAATCTTGCTGGTGCAAATATGATAATAACTTAACTAACAATTTATTAATAATTTGACCAATATTTTGAGACATCAAAATATAAAGTAGGCCTATTTTGGAACAAAGGAAATAGTTAAAATTCAATTTAATTATTTGAAACTAACACTTGGTCATAATTTGCTTTGATCTCATATCACGGAATATTCTACCTAAAAGTTTAAACTAATATGTAAAATCCAGGAATTGGTTATTAATTAAATTCCCTTACAGCATTTAGATATCCATTTGGATTTGACTAAACCGAATTAGAGTTCAATAAGACTCCCCACTAACTTTTAAAACTTTTGCATTGCTGAGACTCAAAATATAATTTTTTTAGAACTCTGTTAATAAACTATTTGTGTATTTCATAAACATGTATATGTAGGTCACCGACAAGAATGGAGTAAAAAAACTTTGGAAACAAGTTGAAGTCAACCAAAAAGACCACATAAACATTCCAAATTTTCCGCCCGGAATGTCAACAAGTTTCTATGACAATTGTCTTGACGACAATCTATCCAAGATAGCAAGGACACAGTTGTTAGCCGACCATTGTGGAAGATTCACATATTAAAATACCCTACAATCCAAGCAGCTGGTAATATCATTTTTAAGCTTCACCACTCACTTGGAGATGGATTTTCTTTGATGAGAGCTCTTCTTTCATGTCTCCAAATAGCCAACAATCCTTCACTACCTTTGACTTTCCCTAATGTTCAACTTCACACTAATGAGAAGGAGAAAAAATCAGCATGTTTTTTAGGGTGCCGAATGTAATATTCCACCCGTTTCGATCGATCTTCTGTAGTACTCCGTTCAATTTCTAATAAGATCTTCCGTTTGAGCCTCGTTCAAATTTGATTTGAATTTGAATTTGGGATGATCTTGGATGTTTAGGGATGTTAATTGATGATATTTTGTGTGTTGTTAAGCCTCGGGAACGATTCGACGCATGTTTGGAAGTGAAAGAAGTCGAATAATGCTAGTCGGACTAGAACAACATACGTTGTGAAGTGTGCAACATATGCTATCTGGAATTTGATCACAATGTACATTAGGTAGTGGAGACGTGTGTTATGGTTGTGCAAGACGTACATTGTTGTTTTGTAACGTACGTTGATCATTTGTTTTAAGAAACCGAGACTTCTGGACACAATTTCATGCATATGATGAGCACATGAAGACGTATGTTGACATTTTGAAACGGACGTTGTGCATAACTATGACGTATGTTGCCTTTGTTTTTCCCTGAAACAGTGTGTTTTATCTACAGCTCATTAAAACACACCAAAACTGACTCTCTTCGGCCTCACTTCACATTTTTCACTTCTCTCACTCAAATTCCTTCTCTCTTCACCTCCAATTGCTTCTCTTTGATTCCATTCGACTTTTTGAGGTAAGATTTCAGTTTCAATCATTCCTTTTCATTCATTTCATGCGTTTAATTTCTGAAATTTGTTTTGGGCTGAATTGATCTAGGGTTTGGATTTTTGATGATTTTGAGTTAATGGATGCAAAAGGTTATTATATTAGGCTATATTGAAGTTAGATAAACATGATTTAGGCGTTGGTTTGGAAGATTTATGCATTTGAGTGAAATGGGTTTGTTCAATAGTAAGGATGATGGTTTTGAACGGATTTTTAGTTAGAATTGGAGTTTTTTTTTGTTATATCTTGGTGGAATGGAGTTGAAAAGATATAGATTTCAAGTGGGTGTTGTGTTTGGATGATTTTTCTTCATGGTTTGGGAGAAATCCAAATTTGTAACTAAGAAATCTTGATGATTTTGAGTTTATTTGTTGAAATTTATGTTATATTCATGTTCAGCAGGTTGATTATAGTCAATGTGGGTGATTGGTTACTTTGGGTTTCAATCAAAATGAGATTTCAATGTTTTCAGACTAAAGTTTTGTCTCCCATATAGTTTTGTAAATTTATGGAAAGTTTAGTTTAGACTTGTAATGTCTGAAGACTGAGGCATGGATTTGTAATTTTAGAAACTGGAGGTCCAAATTTGTAATTTTGGAAAACTTAGGCACATATTTGTAATTTTGAGGAATTAGGTAAGTTTTGTAATTTTTGAGAGTTTAAAAAATTATTTGAGAATTCTAACTACTTGGAGTACTCATTTGTAACTTCTAAAGCTTTGAGGACTATTTTTAATTTCACGTGGACTTGGGACTAGTTGATAATTTTCCAAAGTCGCAGGGACCAAAGTGTAATTTTACATTAAGGTGTAATATTTGGTTTATTATGTTAGGTTGGTCCGCAAAGGGTTTTTGGGATTTGTTTTGAGTCTGCATATGCATTTGCAAGTATTTCAGTATAGCTACAGTACCAACATTCCACTTTGATATGTTTTTGATATATCTTTGTTGCTGATATCATTGTTTCAGCTCTATTGCGTCTTGGAGATGGCTAGTCATCTGCCTGCGATTAGTGATTTGATTATTGGCACGACGTCCAAGTGAGTGGATGGCAGCTTCATACACTGTAATCTCCCGCTTACCGACTTGATTCAGATGATAATTTAATGTTTGATATTTTTTGTTGGATGTATTTTTGAGATGTTAGGAGTTGAGGAACCTTGAGGGTGGTTTGGAATGAGTTTGGGTGTGAGAGACATCAAGTATGGAAAGCTGTAGAGGTCAAGACGTATGTTGGCTTTGGTGCAAAACATACGTTATTTGGAAATTTGCAGGATGATCAACATACATTAAATTGGAACAAGACATACGTTGTATTAATGTGCAACGTACGTTGAGGTGGTGTAACATACGTTGAATTTGAGACAGAAGTGACTGAATTTGGTTTCAACCTCGACAACATATGTTGGCTATAAGCATGACATACATTGTCCCTGCACAGATCGACTTTAAAGCACTCAACAACCCGACATTTTCCATTTAACACCCTCCTCTCTCACTCAAAACTCTCTCAACTCAACTAGGATTCTTCCACATTGTTCGTCCATCATTGCTAACCAATTTCTGAGGTAAGATTACATCTCTTTCTTGGCTTTAACATCAATTTCATGCATTGATTGGTGGGTTTTGATTTTGGCCGAATTTCATTGGGTCTTTAATTTCTGCATGCTTTTGAGTTAATGGTTGCTAAAGGATGCTAGAATAAGTTGAGTAGGACTTAGATTAACAAGAATGAAGCCTTGAATAAAGAAATTTGATGAGTTCTTGAAGTGGGTTAGGTTTTGGATGGTTTTGATCAATTTTGGGCAAATTTGTTGTTTGTTTGGTGAAATTATTGATAGATTAATGTTCCTGAGGTTGAGATTGACTAATTTGTGTGATTGGTTTCAATTTTTATCAGTTGAATTGGGAGTTTATTAATTTTGATAATAAACTTTGGTCCATTATTTAGTTTTGTAAATTTTTGGAAAGTCAAGCATAGATTTGAAATTTCTGAATGTTGAGCTATAGTTTTGTAATTTTAGAAACTTGATCCACAATTTGTAATTTTGAAAAACCATGGGTTAGATTTGTAATTTCAAGGAATTAAGTTTGGATTTGTTATTTTTGAGAGTTTGAGGATTAATTTGAGAATTCTAACTACTTGGAGGACTTATTAGTAATTTTTAAAACTTTTGAGGACCATTTTGTAATTTACCAAGTCTCAGGGACTAAAGTGTAATTTTACATGGTCAATGACCAAACTGTAATTTTACGTAAATTTTGGATTTTGGGTCCCAAGTGATAGATTCTCACTCGAGATGGATTTTCTAGGACTTTAAGGGTCCGCGTCTGCATTTGCATGCCATGTATTTTGGTACCGCCACAGAACCAGCAACATGTCCTTGACTTTGCTTTGATAAATTGTTTTAGTTTTGTATCCTTGTCAGCGAGGTTAGCCAGCCGCCAGTGGTACGTCTTTGGGCCATTCAGCTTGGATATCTAGGTGAGTGAAATGACAACTTCAAACACATAGGTTGTGTCTCTCTAACTTATATGTTTTTGTTGTGCTATGACCATAGCATGTAATATGGAATACATAAAAGATATGAAATCCTAAAATTTGACTTATGTGAAACCTTTGTTGTAACTTAGTTTAGTTGGAAACTTTGATGATTTTAAAATAAATTTTGTATTTGATATTTATTATGGTTTTGGTAATAACCACTCCACTTTGGATTTTTGAGATATTCTCTGTATAAAACGCTTCGTTAAATACTTTGAAGTATTTTGAAAATAATTGTTTTGTATTATTGAAAAATTATGAAATGGTTATTACGTTTTGAAGTACACATTTTTGTGGATAAGAGTATTTGATTTATAAGAAAGGAAATGTTTTTCCAAAATGAATATTCGGATGCATTTGTATTTTTATGAAATAAATTTTATTTATTTCACTCTGCCAATTGATTTATGAAATCAGATATTTCATGATTTGACAGTGGCGTAACCACTACTATTTTTTGAAATTGATATATGTATCATATATCTTCACTCTGATTTTGATGCTGAATCGCATACTTTGCTTTCATACTATGTATTAGTATGTTTTGGTTTTCTTATATGGGACTCCTCTGTTACAGGGGTAAATCGTGACCTTTGGTATGCCAATGCTTTGAGAAATCCCAATTACCAGGGATATCGATAGCCATGTGTTCTGATCCAACACATGATTTGATATTGATTGAGAAATCCTAGATACCAAGTATGTCGGTAGCCATGTGTTCTCATCCCATACATGATTTGTTTTTTTATTAGTGGCGGAGTCCACATCACCTTTGTTATTAGTGCTGGATGCACACCTTTGCTTTGGTCCCATATATTTGATACATGTTTTGACATTGAAACCACATTTTAAATCTAAAAATGATTTTGATATTAGTCCCATGTCGGATTTGTTTTGATAGGATATGCTTTGCAAATGAATAATTTGGAGTTATGAGCTTGTATGATTTGAAAAGAAATAATTTGATGGTTGCAATTTATGATTTACAAATAAAAATTATGATTTGTAAATAAATGTTTGCGTACGATTGCCCGTTTCTTGTTTGCCCTGGTTGTGAATGATTTAGGAATGAATTTCGAAACTAATATTTGGTATTTAATGTGTGTTTGTATGTACCATTATATCTTCACGTGAAGTTTTTAAAACGTTTTCAAAACAGTTTGCATGAGGCCCAGTGCCACTCTGGATTGTCGCTTCCTCACTAGGGATTTTTACCCGTTTCTTTTCTGTCTATTTCCCTATATTCTCATTTACAGGTGATTTTGGTTGATTGTGATCTACTAGTCTTCGACACTCAGTGAGACATTTCTGCAGTCGCAGTTAATGCCTTTTTGTTCGGGCTCGGTTATTTATTTTGTTAGTTGCTCCACACCGGTAATCTTGTGGGTGTATGTATTGTATACCTATTTAGTATTTTAAATATGATCTATTGTCTATCAAATATTTTATTATTATTGATAAAACTTATGTTTTAGTTAAATTTGAATTTCTATTCACTAACATTGAAAATAGCTTTAGTATTGTTCTCAGTAAATTAGTTTTGGTTTGGTTCTTTGAGGCTTGTACAAGATGGGCGGAGCTCCCATGGGCGGTTCGCCTCGTACGCAGTCATGGTCCAGGAATAGGTCGTGACAAAGTTGGTATCAAGCGTTAGGTTTTGTATTGTCTGGGTCGGTTGTGGAGCCTAGGTTTCTTTGATCGAGTCAGTTTGATTTGCCTCTGTATACTCTTCTCCTTGTTATTGTGGTACTGTGGCGATGGTCGACATTCTAATTTTTTCACATGCATTTGTTTGTCAGTTGCATTCTTAGATATGGATTCACGTTCGGAGTCGCCAGTTTGGGGCCGCCGCTAAGGCTTCTGATCATTTTATAGCGGACTTGAGGGGTTCGCGTAGTTATTTGAAGGTTGGGGCATCACCTCATTTTCCGCCATCACAGCTTGTCCCTTAGGCGGATGTTTTGAGCGTATTTTGTAGCGGATTTGAGGGATTCGTATAGTCATTTGAACTCTTGTTCATATGTCATTTGATTTCTATTTGGTTTTGGTGCCATATTTTTGCTTATCGCATTAATCTTCGTTGGCTACTCTGAGTCGGTAACATTCTAGTTAGAAGATATTAATTGTGTAAATTTGGGCAATGGTTCCTGATTCTCTAAGGAGAATATTTACTGATGTTATAATTTGAGACGTGGTGACTCTCTAATTGATTCGAGATTTGAATTTCTATAGTTGAGGTCGCATGATGTAGTTTGAGGTTACTTCAGTGGAATTTTTAGATTTGTTATATTGTGTGAACAAGGAGTTCATGCTGGTTTGGAATCGAATTGTTGTTGCGTTCAACTTATTGTACTTTGGGGGAATTGAGAAATGTAAGAAAACATCTGATTTGTTATTAGGTGGCAATAATTAATAAGGCTGATTTGAGAATTGATATGTTGCTTGAACAAAGAGTTCATGCTATGATGAGATCGAAAATAATTGTTGCGATCAAAATATAGTATTTTGGGAGAATTCGAGGAAATAAGGGATTAATATTAGATTTGTTATTGGGAATAATTTGCGAGACTGATTCGAGGTTCGATATCAGGAAGTAAATAGTACTATGGGATTGTTAAACACAGAGGAGCTTAACGATATTGTTAAGTATAATATGTTTACGAAAATTGTGAATTAGTCCGCTAAAAATTGATGATAATTTTTAATGTAAACTTTGTGGTTTATTGGAGTTAGATTTGTTAAGATTCGATATCAATTTTCATGACATGTATATTGTTTGGTGTTAATTAGAGTGAAATAGTACTTTGAGAACTTAAGGCTTCGAAACACTAAGATTTCGGCTAATGGACCATTTATGGATTTATTTGTCGTTATGAGAAGAGAGTTAATAATTATTGTTTGAAAGCCAATATTTTGATCCTATTGACTTTGAAGATATTCAGTATATGATAATTGCAGATTAATCCTATATGGATTAGTGAGATAGCCTAATGGTGAAAGTAGTATGTAGTTATTGTTTTTGCGATAAAGTCATTTGGTGATTCCTTTGATTTCGGAGACAAGCATCTTTCATAAAGATTAAGAGATATGAAATCTTTGATTTTGGTGATGAATTTATGTTATGACTTCTTTGGTTTATTGATGCATTTGACGATTTCTGGTAACGATCATTGGTATAATCATTTTAGTGGTTGATAAATTTGTTTGAGGCTAAATGATAAGGATAAGGAATTACAAGCAACTCAGAGAATTAATTTGGAGTCAAATTACACTTTGACTTATGTGGTACAACCGATTAAGATTCTTGATGTGATCTGGAGTCAATTGTGAGTATGCGGGTCGACTTACGAGTTGACTTGAATTGGATTATGAGGATTGATATGAATGATGTATGCTTTGGAGTACCTATGATATCTTTGTTAGTGACAAAGGTGGCATACTTTTGGTGTTTGTTGATTTTAGATAAATCAAAATTTGAGAATTTGATTCAACTTAAGTGATCTTTGCTAAGATATTTGGCTTGTGGAATTGATATCATTCTTTGCAAAAGAATGTGGAAATGATCGGTAATTTCCCATGATGGTAGATTAAGAATCCGAGATAAGATTGGATTTAAAGAACTCAGGTTTGAAAGATAGATTCCAGGCCTAGTTCATTTGGGAGTATATGGAATAATTGACAAGTTTGGTTTGATTGTTTTGATTTTGGAGATTTTGCATTAGCGGATCACTTCTGGAGTACTTATGCTACCTCTATTAGTAACGTTGGACTTATTCCACCTTTGTTGACCTCTGTGAATGCAGATCGGATTAGATATAGCTTTTGTATCTTGACCAGATGTGATTGCCAGAGCTTTCCTTTTTGCGGTGTGGTTTGTAGTTTGATTTTCTTTTGTTTTGCCCCCATATGTTGGGTCAAGTATCTAGACCCTCTAAATTTGATCATTGGAATAAGCGTTTGAGTTTGTACCTTCCGACATTTCATTCTTTGAGCTTTCAGGACATTTTCTTTGTTCTCTTATGTCTTTGTACGTTCTTGTGTCTCTAGATTCATTTTATGTTTTGTTGTGATTGTCGGACAAAGTTAGACATAGTCTTTCCTTTTTGTTGGAGCGTTTGTGAGTGCTTCTCTAGAGCACCATTTTTTTAGGTCGCTGTATGGCTAGCTGCACCTATTTGATTCCACTGACTTTTAGGTCAATATCTTTTGGTTTTTGGTCTTTGCATCTTGCCTCTGCACTTGTAATATTTTGCACCTTCTGCATTGTTTGATTGGATATGTCATTGACTTTGCTTTGATAAATTGTTTTATCTTTGTATCTTGGTCAGCGAGGTTAGCCAGCCGCCAGTGGTATGTCTTTAGACCATTCAGCTTGGATATCCAGGTGAGTGAAATGACAGTTTCAGACATATAGGTTGTGTCTCTCTAACTTATATGTTTTTGTTGTGCTATGATCAAAGCAGGTACTGACAAAACTGTTATGCACTCATCAGGAATTTAAAATTCAAATATTCCTTTTGTATGAGATTTCGTCAGAATCGAGGAGAAAGCTTTGAGATCGATTAGGTGTATTATAGATCTTTAAGGCACGTTGAAGAACTTATCAAGGGACACTGATGATCTTCAAGGCACACTATTGAGTGGCATTTTCAATGCAGAAGCACTAGAACATCAGTAAGGCGTGCTAACGGCTTTCAACTACCTTTGTTCATTATCTGATACACAAATAATACGCGTTAATGTAAAGAACGTATGTTAATGACAATGACGTCATTTAAAATATGAATTTTGTGATTCTCTCACAACGGCTATTTTTGGGAGCCTACCTATAAATAGAGCTGCTCACAACATAAGACAAGAAGAGATATTTTCAGAAATTGTGCCCAAGCTTTGCAAAATTGATTCTTGATTTTCTCTCTCTCCAAGCATACTTTGTTCTTGTGCCAACTGAGCTTAGATTTGTATTTCGTTCTTGAGTTGGTGTGAGATCTTGATTACACATTTGGGAATCCATTGTATTCAAGCTTTGGTGTCAAAGTCGGAGGGTAGAATAGGTTTACTTATTGTAGCCTTGAAAAAAAGTAGGGGTTGCTAGTTAGCCTAGGAAAACTAAAGTTAGTTTTCTTGTTTTGTCCTGAAAACAAGTGTATTAAAGGTTTCTTGTGAGCCTGCAAAAACAAGGAGTTGTAACAGTTTGCCTCCACCCGCAAGTGAGGAAAGCTTAGTGGATTCAACTTTCTAGTGAGCTAAAGGAGGGCACGTAGATCAAGGAGGACCGAACCACTATAAATTCAGGATTTGATTCTCTCTCTTTATTATTGTTTGCTTTATTGATTGTGATTGTTGATTTGACTTACTTTCTGTTTTGTTTCTCTTTATTTGTGAAAAAGTTTTTGAAAAGGTTTTAAATTTTTGCTTAAATCCTATTCACCCCTCTCTTGGATTGTCATATAGGGATTTCAATTGGTATCAGAGTTTGAGTGCTCAAAGTTTTAAAGGTCTAACAACCTTGAGATTAAAGATTGAAATGGAAATTTGAGGATATTTATCTAGATATGAAGGATTATCCATTAATCGAGCTCTTTTTTATGGCAGCGAATACGTGTACTGGAAGACTCAAATGATGGTGTTTCTGAAATGCAAAGCTGAGGAAATATGGGATGTTGTAGAAATGGATCCATATATACCAAAGAAAACCGTGGAAGGATTGGAAACTCTCAAACCAAAATCAGAATGGACTGAACAAGATAAGAGAACAAGATAAGAATGGACTGAAGCAATGCACATATTGTTTTGTGCACTCAACAAGACACAATTCAATAAGGTTTAGCAATGTGTTAATGCTCATGAGATATGGAGAACATTGGAGATAGCTTATGAAGGAACTTCACAGATAAAGGAAAACAAAGTATCTCTTCTTGTGCACAAATATGAGCTATTCAAGATGAAGGAGAGAAAAGGTATCCAAGAAATGTTTGATAGATTCAATAACATTTTAAATGGGCCAAAGGCACTTGAAATAACCTACTCGAACTCTGAACTTGTGAGGAAAATCCTAAGAGCTCTACCAAAGTCATGGGCATCTAAGAAGGATGTTATCTTAGAAGCTAAAGACCTCAACACATTACCATTGGAGGAATTTCTAGGTTCATTACTCACACATGAGATGGGACTACAAGAAGATGAAGAGAAATCCTCTAAGAATGACAAAAGGAGAAGAATTGCTTTAAAGTCCAAGATTGTTGAGGAACCGAGGATGATGAAGAATATGATAGTGATGATGCAGAAATGGCAATGTTTGCTAGAAGATTTATACGATTCATGAGAAAGAACAAACCATGTAAGAAAGGCAAGGATCATATCTCAAAAGAAGAATACCAAAGGGACTACAAAATGGACTTCAAGAATGTAGCCAAGAAGGAAAACTCTATCATTTGTTACAAATGTAACAAACCTAGTCATGTAAAGCAAAAATGTCCCTTTTCTAAGAAATTCTCCAAGTTCTCAAAGAAAAAGAAGGGAAAGGCAATGAAAGCAACATGGAGCGACAGTGATGACAACAATTCTAAAGAGGATGAGGAAATAGAAGAAATGGCAAATTTATGTCTAATGGCAAGAGAAGATGAATTCTTAAGTGATGATGAAAATGAGGTGTGTATGAGAGCTAAAGCAAAGAATAACATGTGGTATCTTGACAGTGGATGTTCTCACTACATGACTGGAAATAAAGCTATGTTTTCATACATTTCGCATAAAAATGGAGGCTATGTTACATTTGGAGATAATAGCAAAGGTAAAGTTGACAAAACATTGTTTGTCAAGCCCAAAGGTGATGATTTACTTTTAGTACAAATATATGTTGATGATTTTATTTTTGGTGCTATTAATGAATCTTTGTGTGATGTTTTTCTAAGTTGATGCAAAAGAAATTTGAAATGAGCATGATGGGAGAGCTTAGCCACTTTCTCGGATTGCAAATTAAGCAAGCAAAGGATGACATCTTCATCAACCAAAACAAATATATCAATGACATGCTGAAGAAGTATGGTATGTAGAATCCCAAGCCTGTTGTGACTCCTATGAGCTCAATCACCAAAATCACCAAATATGAGCAAGGAAAAGCAATTGATGAAAAGTTTTATCGAGGTATGATCGGATCATTGTTTTACCTTACTACAAGTAGAACATATATCATGTTTAGTGTATGTCTTTGTGCTAGATTTCAGCCATGTCCTAGAGAGTCTCATATTACAGCTGTTAAAAGGATTTTCTGCTATTTGATTGAAACCAAGAATGTTTGATTATGGTACCCAAAAGATAATTGCTTTGATCTTGTTGGCTATAGTTGTTGGAATTCGTGACTAAATATATGACATTCAAAAGCATACATTACAGTGAAAATAACAAAAATTTAAATCTTTAAAACCTAGAATTCCACAAAGGACCTAGGCACATCAACATACACGATTAATTTTAGCAATTTTACCTTAAGAATTGCTCCAATGGTTTGGTTTTATGGCAACGTTGGTGTAGTTTTTAGTACAAAACTCGAAACCCTTTTTCCCACGTTGCCTTTGCGCGAACATGACCAATGGTATCCACACAAATAAATTTGGTTGAATTGGTTAAGTGTACTAGCACCAAGAATCACTATTCTATCTCTCACAAAAAAATTTCTTCTCTCTTTTTGGTGTAGTGAATTCAGCCAAGCCCTCAATAATGCATTAAGAAATTCAGCCATAACTTATGCACATATATATAGAGATGTGTGAAACCCTAGTTTAAGTTTGCTAGGTTTCTTCGTACTTGTCCTACAAGAATAAGAACTACATATCACACAAGAATAATGACTCCTAAAAAATAGGAGTGTGCAAAATTTTTCCTAAAAAATCGGAGTATGTGCCAAAATTTTGCCTAGGGTTTGTTAACGTTATTGGGATTTTAATTACATGGTACATTATCATTAAATAAATCACTCTCCTATTAATCTACATGGGCCGAAATTATGTCACACA
>CAODLS015011741.1:0-12223 GCA_948243855.1 Flueggea neowawraea
TTACATCAAATTGTCCGACTCAATCAGCACTTCTGGAGACTACTTGATGTCTCAACAAGACCATTAGAACACTTGACTTCCACAGTCAAGTTTGTTGTGTCTGTCAAATTAATCTGAATACACCAAATGAATAACCTTATCATTGATACATATATACAAAGCAATGATAAAACTTTGATTTTACAGAGGTGCCCAAGACAGAAATAGCTCTCTATATTTGCCATCAGGTTTGATCATAGAGAAATGTGTTTGTTGGACCATCTTGTTACTAAATAATCTTTACTTCACTAATTGACTTATGGTTTAGTGGTACTGGAGTCATTTTGTACACTAGTTTGATCTCTTGTATGAACTAAACTTCGTAGTTCATATTAATTGAAGTATTGAAAATGTTGTGTTGGCGCAGGAAACACAAAAGCTAGCACTGGCAGAATCAACAGGTTTGGATCAGAAACAGATCAATAACTGGTTCATCAACCAGAGAAAACGGCATTGGAAGCCGTCGGAGGATATGCAATTCGTGGTGATGGATGCTGCATATCCTCACTACTACATGGAGAATGTTGTGGGAAATCCCTTCCCGATGGATTTCGCCGCTGCGCACCTCTGATGACAAAAATTGTCAATACCATTCCGTTGGCATTGTGGTTTTTTTCAAGTGTTGTGTTTTAACTCCTGATATAAACTCTAATTTCGCTGTGAGCTTTGTTGGAAGGTAAGAGTACTAGTAGAATTGAGGTGCTTGTTGGCAGCTGCCTAATTGTCTATATGTATTATGAACTGGTGTTCTTATGTACCAATGAAACATGAGTGGCATTGGGTTTGTCCTTGTGTCTAATCATGTTCTCTTTTTTATCTAAATCTTCCATTTAGAGGACGAAAAAATAGCCTTCTTAACCTGTCCATATCACCAGAAGCCAACAAAACCTTAAATATGCAAATGTTTTCCACCATTCATTCTTGGGTTCAGTCTAACTAACTGATTCGGTGATTCGGGGGTGGATGGTGCCATTGGAATGCTGGGGTGATCTTTAGCTGACGCTGGAGGACTTCAGTGGATCATTAAGACTATGCCAATTTAGCCCATTGGACTTTACCTATGTATACATTGGTTTTTGGGAAAATATAAACATTTATATCAAATTAAAATAACAATTCTAAAGGGGAAAAGCCTAAAAATATTCCAAAAAAAATTAAATTTCAGAAAGACAAAAACATTTAAAATGTACAAAAAAATGCTAAAACTTATAATGCAATTTCAAAAATACCCAAGTTTGACATTTTGACCGTGCGTCAGAAGTTTGATCACGTGTTGACCACGCGTCAGAAAAGCTTGACCACACGATAGAAATGAGTACAACACGAGAACAACTTGTACTCAGAATTTTAAATACAAAATGAGTATAAAATAAGAACAAATTGTTTTCAGTTTTGCACATACGAAAATGAGTACAAAATATTCTCAGATTAGTTAATTTTGAAAATTGAAGATCTCTCTTCCATCTATGGTGGGCAGCTAGGGTTTTGCAACTAACTGCCACCTTAACTCTGCCCTATTCACATGTTGCTCTCATCTTTACTCCGGTCACAGCTCACAACAACGCCTTTTGTCTCTCTCATTGTATCCTAGTCGTCGCCTCTTCACCTCCTCTCTCCACCCGAAGCCATCTGTAGCTCTCTCTCTCTACCTCTCCGGCCCTCTAGGTCTCTCTCTACCTCTCCGCCGCTCTCGGACTCTTTTTTCTTTCATTCGCGTCGCTTGTTCTCCCTCATTCTCGTTTGTGTCACCACAAATCCGAGTAGGAGAAGAGGGATGGAGGCGGAGAAGAGGGAAGACAAAAGGAGAGAAGGTGAGGAGATAGAAACTAGAGAGGGAGGTGGAAGGGCAAGCCAGAGAGGGAGGCATACAAAGAATCCAGAGAAGGATGTAGAAGGAGAAGAGGTGAGCGAGGAAAGAGAAAGAAAGTTGGAAAGTGGAAGAGAGAAAAATCAAAGAGAGAAATATGTACTGTTGCATTTTTTTTTATTTTAATTAAAATATTGCAATATAAAAAATGATAATCCATTTCTGCATATTTGAAATTATAATGCTGAAAGTGGACATCTAGACTAGTTTCCTCATTCTAAAAAATGTCACCACTAGTTTTGACACATTAAAAATATTATCAAAGTTAAAAGTCATATTAAAAATACTACCTTTTTTAGTTTCGTAATAAATTGCGGTATTCTCCTAAGAAATTGACTTTCATGGAAGAAATTGACTTTCTTGGGAGAAATTAAGATTTTTTAAAAAATTAAAAAAAATCTAAATTTTTTGGATAATGCACGTGTATAATGGTTTACATATGTGTACAATAGTGTACATAAGTGTGCAAGGCAATTTCAATTTTTTTATAAAAGTCTAGTTTAACGAATTCCAATTGGTGTGAATAAGTATACATGGGTGTACACCAGTGTACAAAGAATTTTAATTTCTTTATTAAATTGATTTATTGGTGTATACAGTTGTACAAGCGTATGCATTTTTTAGTGTACACATTTTTTAGTGTACACAGTTGTACACGTGTACACACGTGTATTGTATGGATTTTTTTAACTAAATCAAGTAATTGTGAAACTTTGGGGACTGATTTGGTAATTTTATCAAATCTTAGCAACTAAAAGGACAAATTAACATTAAGACATCTAACTTCTTCCTCCTGCTGCGGTTAGGATTTTGAAACCCTAGTCGACACCGCCGCTCTCCATTTGGTCTCATTCGTGGCGGTGCCTAGGATTTTAGCAAATGTTGTTTGACCCATTGTCATCATCGCCACCTTTGCCGCCACAATCCTAATCAAATCGCTTGCACGGATGACTTTGAGAACTGGAACAACACAGGAATTCAAGATTGACAGCGCGAACAAAGTGACTCCCTGACTTGTTCGTCTCAAGATCAAGTGCAAAGAACAGATCAAAGCTACTATTCTCTGTTTGAGATTGATGCTGGAGAAGTTGAAGATAGGGGGAGGCGGAGAGAGAGAGGCGATGACAACAAAGAGTAATGGCTAAGAAGAAAAACAGAGAGGAGAGGAAAAGGCAGATGAGAAGGCGAGAGTCGGCAGAGAGAGAAAAGGCAGACGAGAGAGAGAGAGAGAGAGTGAGAGAGACGAGATTTTCCACGAGATTTTTTATTTTATTCGAAAATGAAGCGGTTATTTTGAGATCAGATACCCTTTGAATCTTCAGTGGCATTCCTGATATTGCAAAACTTCAAAAGTGAATTGCGGCACACATGAGAATATGGGGTTTGAACGTGGCACCTTGGGCCCAGGGGTTTGCTCGGGTGGTTGAGGCTTTTTTTTACTTTGACGACTTCTCAAGTTCGAATATGGGGTTGAATAGAGGATAAAAATGATTTTGGTCTTAGTCCACCCCCTATTCTTTTAAAAAAGAAAAAAATTGTGGCATCCTACATAATTCTCTTTTTTCTTCCTTTTTTGAGAATTTACACGTAGCTTCGCCAGAAGTTTCTGACATTACGTTGCTGCGGTTTCGACTTTCGATTGTTAAATTACAGTTTAATTTGCATAATTCTAACATAGTCCTCTGAGTTTTAATATTTTGTGCGTATAGTCCCTCCAACAAGTCATGTTTATAATTTCTTTAAAGATACTTATTATGTGCTTTTTTTCCCTACTTGGTTTGAACTTTTGTTTTAGTTTTATTTTTAACTTAAAAAATACACAATATATGTAAAAAAATGAAACTAAATATTTTGTTTTATACATGCAAGACCTTATTTTTTTAGTTTTATTCTATTTTTAACAGTGAAAGATGTTTATTGAAGCCAAATAAACAATAATTAAGTTTAAAAATGGATGTTTAAGGCAAGGGAAGCGGGAAGTAATATGAGTATTAAGAAAAGGCAAAACCCACATTTTGTCCTGTAATATACATTTAGTTTGCTGTCTAGGATTGTTTTTCCTTTTTTTACAGATATCTCATTTATTTTGTTTGTCGTTTGACAAATCAAATATAACATTATTTTTCTTTTTTTTTTTTAATTTTCATATTGTGCACATAATACAAATTCAGACCTATAAAGATATTTAAGGATCCTTGTACCTTCATATTTTTATTAAGTGATGCACTTAGAAAGTGTGAATATTAGTGATAAATTAGAAAGTGTGAATATTAGTGATAACTCACTTTCTAAAATGGTTTGAGTTGGTTTACAATAAATTGGAATGATTTGGGATGTGGTTTGATAGAACTTGACTATGTTCCTACCCAAGTCCTTTCACCTAAAACCGTTCGAAATTATAAATAGTGGTTTGCTTTAAGACTATTTGACACTAGATGGATACCCAATTGAATAAACCAAATCCCTGACCTTGCAACAACTTTTGAGACCATTTCGACATTTTTGGATGAAAACTAATGGCATAATAATAATTTTTGGCATGAATTTTTTTATTTTTTATACTTGTGACTTGATCTTTTAAAAATAACAGAAAAAAGAGCCAACTTTTTAATTTGTTGTAATCATAGCACATCTTAGGATTTCAACTCGAAAATACTATCAAATGATGATGTACACGAAAAATATGATGTCTAGCACACTTTTTTTGCTCAAATATGGCATAATTTGCTTTGACTACTTCATTAAATCCTACCACTCATAAAACGTTAGTGTCAAAGTCAATATCGAATAAATATACAACAATTCGAGTACAGAAACTGTGTCAGACATTATGTTCTTAGTGTCACATTATTATTTGATATTTTGGCATATAAACCTTAATGTATGTTGCAACTGTAATAAATCACAAAAAATATATTTTTTTCTATTATTTATTAAAGTTCGAGTGACAAGTGAAAAAAAAATCGTGCCAAAAACTATTATTAAGCCAAACTAAATTCGTTTCAACTTTCAAAAGGTTGGAGTTGGACATTAAAAACTTTCAATCTTGCTTAATCTGGTTTGGCCCAATAATTTTTTTTATTTCCTTGTATAATATTACTACTCTTCAAATTTTTGCCAGTAAGCATTCAAAATGTATTTAGAAAGAAAATAATAGTTGAAATAATAGTTGAAATAATCCTCTTTTTTTTCCATATTTTTTTCTCATCGAGCTTGACAATCATACCACAAGAATGTATTTAGAAATTATAGCAAATAGAAGAATATGCAGCAAATAAAACATGCTAATTCATGTATGAGAGAGATAATAATGTGTAGCAGTATTGAATAGATCAATCTAATTTCTTCAAATTAATTTAAAATCATTACATTTTACACAACAGTAATCTAACCAATATGTTTAACTATCATAGTTAACCATCTGTCTAATAATTATATGAGAAACAAACAAAAGAAAATGATGATTCGAAGAGAGTATCATATGAAGGGTGAAAAATCAATTTTGACATTAGTCTAAGGACTTGAATGAGAAGAGTCTAAATTAATTGAGTAATTGGGAAGTCTTAATTAACGAAGACATCGGTTTATGTTTACACGTCCTTCTATTGGAGGAAACGTAGTCACAAGGCCATGACAAAGTCATAGCATGCTCAATTATTGTGGAATATACTTATCAAAAAAAATTGTTGTGGAATACAGTAGGTTTTTTTGCACCATTCATTTTTTATTAGATTTCAAATTTTGTTCCCAAGTCCAGCTACGATATTTGGATGAATCACATTGTGAATATTCTTGAAAAGAAAACAATATTTCATTTCACTAATCGCTTATATAGTTCGTGGACTATTTTGCCAAATGCAATTTCTCATTTCATATATTTTTTAAACTTCTAGGACATGATTGTTAGATTAGTCCTAAAATTTTCATTTAACTATTAAAACATAAAAAAAATCAACTTTTGAATATGAAAGTTGAATAAAATCAAACCAATCCGTTGCATATACACTTAATAAAGTGGACTATTTTGAATTACTTCTAAAAAAGTTGTAAACATTTTATACTCCAATGTACACTTAATAAAATAAATTTGTAAATATTATGTACACTTTTATAAATGTTTTGTGTACATTTTATATACCTTTGTCCTCCCATGTATATCTTTATACACTTTATAAAATAAATCAAAGAAAAATATTTAGTAAAAAATTAGATTTTTTTTGCAATTTTTTAAAATACCAGTTTTGGTGTTGTCGACATTTGTGTACGTTTTGTACGCTTTTGCCCACACTTTATACTACTTTAAGAAAAATTCTTCTTTCGCGACACATTTTGAATTTATCACGATAAATCAATTTCTCACAAGAATGTCCCAATTTCTCACGCGTGACCAAACGTGATTTGGTTGTATTTAGTCTCCGCTTGAATAGAAGTAAATTTAATGCTTTGACTTTTTTTCATAAAACGTGATTTGGAAAGACTAGCATTTCATTTTTTGTCAATTACCCTTCGGTCCCTGATACGTTTTGATATCTTTAAATGCATCCCTGACTTTCCAAGAAAAGAAAAAAACTCCTGTGCGGTCTTTGAGTTTTGTCTCTATTAAATATTAATGACTGTTAGTCAAATTAACATGGCCATTTCAGCTTTGCTGAAAGGGCACTGTTATTCAATCTTCATTCATTCCAAGTGTACAAAACCAAAATACAACTTGGAGCTTAAAAAAATTGAACAATACTTGGAACTTAAAAAGTTAAATTAAATATGGCTTTGAGTACAAAAGCCCATCTCGAACACGAGACTATATATGCAAATCAACAAAAAAGACAAATGAGATTTCAATTCTAGATGCCTTAAACTGGAAACAAGTGAATTTAAAGACTCCAAGAATATGAAAGGTATTGAAATGGGAGAAATAGAGAAATGAGTGGATATAAAAACTACAAGTAAATCCATTTCCACGAAGAGCTTTGAAAAGATGTTAGTAGTTCTGCAACTATAAAGACAGTCAAACTATTTGCCCACGATGTCAAATTGTGACATCATGTGAGCCCTCACAATGATGCACGAAGGCGATTAAGGTGTTTGGAGAAGCTTAGGCCTACAGAAATGTATGCAACACAAGAGCAAAGGGAGTGTGTTGAAAAATTGCTAAGTCCCCAAGAGTAGGCAAGAAGGGGGCCCGTTTGCCAAACTCCTTAAGGTAGGACAAGAAGGTAACACATCGCAAAATCTCCCAAGTCCTCGAGAGTAGTAAAAGAAAGCAGTGCATTGCAACATTGCCAAATCCTTAAGAGTAGGAAAAGTAGAAAGTGCGTCGTGATATCAGTATCACTTACGTCCAAGAGATCACTACGTGCAAAAATACTCGTTGCCTTGGCTAAGCCCTCGTGAGCAAGACACGCAAAGGAAATCGTTGTGTAGCCTGAGTCCTCATGTACAAGACATAGAAGAAGAACCATTGCCTTGCCCAAGTGTGGCGACAAGTATGAATGCAAGGCCAAGTGTCAAATACCTAGAGAGTTGTGCCCTTAAAAGACTATTTCATACAATGCATAAGAGTTAAAATACAAGAAAAATTGAAGTCAGTTACTTAGAGTATTAGTTGCGTAAAATTATAATTCAATCCTTGAACTAAAAATATCTACATAAAGTCCTCACGAGGTGGGAAACTTTTGTTACTCCTCTCTCTAAAAGAGCTGAAGACACGAAAGAGGTGCATTGAAGACTACACAGAGAGCGAGTCCCCGTTCTTTCCGTACATGTTTTTCGTGGGTAGAGCCAATAGCAAGACTTCGACCAACTCCAATCGGTAGCAAAAATAGAGTTAAACTCAAAATTTGTAAAAAAATTCTCTCTCCAAACCGGCTTCACTTTTTTGCCTTTTTTTTGAGATTTGCGACAGTGCCTATGCTACAACGGAATTTTTTTTAATCTTATTCTTATTTTGTCAAACCAAATCATTAATTTTATTAAACAAATAATTAAAAAAAAATCAAATTTGCATTTAATTTGTAAAAAAATAATAGTAAAAAATGTGATTTAGAAAGAATATTAAAAGAATATTTTCTTTTAGAGTTAGAAATATAATTTTGGACTGAAAATATTTTTACTGTTAATATTGTATTTTTGTAAAAAATTACTGTAAAATAGAGTTTTAGGTTGGAGATAACTTTAGAAATCTAATTTCAAAGCATGAGGTGTGAGCTCCTTATGCTTTCTAAAGACCCCAAGCCGAGAATTGAGGAGCTGAGGGTTTAGAGTTGAGGAATGTAGAACTAAGGACTTGGAGACCACAATGTTGAAAAGCTTTTAGATTCGAAAACTTGGAGATATGTTCATTAATCATAAATTTTATTGGGCATCACTAACGGTTATGCTCTTTTAAGAGTGTGATATGTTGTATATTTATATATAAAGATAGATAGTAAGTGAGGATTATCCCACATCGGAAGTGTCAAAGCCTTTGTATCTATTTATAAAGTGGACCAACATTTTATTATTGAAATGGGCTAGAGAGGGAATTAATGGAGAGAAATCAATTTTAGTTATAATATACAAATGTATAATTGGTTTAATGATGGTACTTGGGGCGTGAAATAATAAGTGCAGAATATTTTCTTTGATTTTATTTCTCGGATATATATAAGTGACAGTTTGTGACTAACTGTTGTAGCAGTTACTGTTTTATTATAATTCATACACATCCTTTCGTCAAAGGACGTCTATTAATGAAAGGTTGTTTAGTAACTGTCAAATTCTAATTCATATAAACCTTCTTGGTGCCACAGAAAAGTATGAAATCCTTTTTTGCTCTTCCTGTTCGTTGGTTTTGTTTTTTCAAGAGTTCTAAGGGAAATTTTCAAAATTTCTGTTTGTAAATCTCAAAGATTTGTTGTATCTTATAGGTATTTTGCCAATACCTTGCAGCAACCTAATTCATAGTGGGGGCAATAAATGCTTTAAAGAAAGTGATTTTGATCACGCTCAAAGCCTCTATATCCACTCTACTGTCATAACATGATATTCATACCAACTCAACAATCCATTAAACTCTCACTTATTAAACCATCTCTTTAATAGTTATACTCTCTTTACTTTTTTTTTTTGCATATTACACCCGATATCCTAGATTATCCCACGTCGAGCTGAGAAGACCTAACATGTTATACTCTCTCAAACTCTATTATAAGACTCACAATCACTTTATTTATCTTTTAATTTATTTACAATATACAACTCATAATAAATATATTTATTTCATAAAAATATTTCATACTACTTAATCTTTGAAAAAAAAAATCATACTTTTAAATTGTTTTTAATTTTTTAAAAGATATTTATTTTAATTTTTGAAAATAATATATACGAGATATTAATTAAGAAAGAGATATAAAGATATGGTATTTAATTAGAAAAATAGATACAAGATATTGTGTTTAATTTAAAAAAAATATAAGAAGTGGTATTTAATTTAAAAACTATATAATATGGTATAAATAATATGAAAAAATAGAGAGATGATATGTATAGAGATATAAAAAGAAAGAGATTTTTGGTAAAAAAAATAAAAAGACAGGGATAAAGAGAAAGAGAAGAGAGAAAGAGATTGAAAAAATAAATAAAAAAGAAATAGCTTCAACAAGCAAGGCCTGCTGTCGTTGAGCACTCAACATTGAGTACTCAATTTTATA
The DNA here is from genome assembly GCA_948243855.1 of Flueggea neowawraea. Taxonomy (NCBI): domain Eukaryota; kingdom Viridiplantae; phylum Streptophyta; class Magnoliopsida; order Malpighiales; family Phyllanthaceae; genus Flueggea; species Flueggea neowawraea. The sequence goes on from CAODLS015011741.1 coordinate 9,598, forward strand.
AGATACTCCAAATGTAATGGAGCTAGCCATACCCTAATTGCTATCTAGGCAACAACAATCAGAGTCCCGTCATTCGTGGTTTAATGAGAAGTCTAGTAGACTCTTTTCCTATTAAACCACCAATAGAGAAAAGACAAAAGGTTTGAAGGGTTCAAGCTATCTTGAACCATCCTATACCTTTTTTTTCTTACTTTTATTGATTTTGAAGAAGAGAGAGAAAAAAGAGAGAAAAATTTAATAAAAAGTAGAATAATAATGAGTCATAAAATAAAATTTAATAATAGTTTAAATTATTATAGATGAATAAATTAATGAGAAAATTTAACTTTCATTTGAAATTAAAAATATTGATTTTGACAAATAGTTTGACAATAAACACAATGCTTTATTTTTAATTTTATCTAAAAATGACTCCAAAATGTATCAAAATATCTTCAGTTCGAAAAAATGTGGTATTTTTTAACAAAAATTTTTTCGTGTTGGTATTTGTAAAATTTAAGATTCTGTTGTCTTATTTTTAAAAATCTAAAGTTTAATTTGGATAATTAACATAATTAGCTCTAAATTAATAAGAGATAGGATGTAATAAAGTGCTGATATGACAATGAATCAGTCCAAAAAAGGTCTCGGTCCAAACCATAGAAGATGCCTCATACACATATAAGTAAGACGGACAAATAGAAACAAATATAAAGGGTTCCTGATGTAGAGTTCATTGTTGTTGAGAATTGAGACTTCTAAACTTGGGAGGAATTTGTGGTTTCCATTACTGTGAATGACATGTAACAAATCTTTTGTTTTATTCTGTTTTAATTTCAGCCAGCTTAAAGTTTTGGAGGTTCATGTTTAGATTTTATGATGATTGAGTGGCATTGTTAGGTTTGGACAATGCATTTAGCCGTTATCAGGCGACTAAACTCAATGTAATTGAATTTTTTAATCCATTCCCTCATTCTTGTAGGTTGCATTCATGTCCTTCAAATCCTCATGAAATAATTCACCAGAGTAGAGAGTCATAATCCATCTTTTCTGTGATTTGAGGAAGAACAAAAAACTTGATGTGCCAAAAGCTTAGAGGTTTGTGCAATAGAAAGGATCATTTTTCTTCCTTTTCATGAGCTAATTTAAACTGCTTTCTATTTTGAGTACATTATTTTGATTGTTTTTAATGTATTTTGAAAACTTTCTCCTTCTACACTTGCAATTTTGGATTGTTATATCCACTGACTGCAACATGTTTGATAAAATGACTAAATGAAATAACCCATGTGTTTGAGACTCAACAACTGGAACCGAGTTGCAACCATTGACTGCAATATATTTAATGTAATGCTTAATAGAAGTTAATGAAGGAACCAAATGTTGCCTTAAAACTACGTGATAATTTGAGATAATTTCATATCTCAAATTATTAAAAAAAATCTATTCTTTTTGTTAGTTAATAAATAAGAACAAATCAACTCATTTACACCCAAATTTTTATTTTGTATATTCTTAAGTTGATTATACTCCCAAAATTAAACTTTAACTTAAATTGATTAGTTCTCATGGACCTCTAATTAAGTTTATTTAATTGATAATACTCGCAATATCGCATCTCGAAACTGACACAGTTCAGAAGTCCATGACAAAAAAATATTCAAAAATGCCGTTCAAATTTTATAGCTGCATGAATAATTTTTGCATAGAAAATATAATGCAAAAGGAAGATGATGAAGATGACGTGTCCTCCACCCTGTTTCTTTCTCACTCACAATCCAACAAAAGTCCACACAAACAAGACTTCAACTGTCCCTCTTCCCTTTCTCGGAGCTCTTCATCTCTTGTAGCTAGGGTTTCATTTTCTTTCTCTCCAAATAAATCCACAACTCTCCAATCTCTAAACCCTTTTGATAAGCCTCTCAGTCTCATTCTCTGTTCCCCACATTTGACATCTATCGACCCTTCATTTTACCAGAAACTTAAAAAAAAAATAGAAAAAAGGTTTCAAACTTCAACACCAACAAGAAAGTTCCAAGCTTTTCATGGCTAAGACCAAACCTGGTAAAAAAGACCTTGATTCTTACACTATCAAAGGCACTAACAAAGTTTTTAGACGTATGTACTCTCTCAGACATGTATCTCCATACTGTTTTGTTCTGTTTTATTTTTTTTTTCTTTTTGGGTATGTTTGTTTTGAGCATATAGTAATTTTTTGTTAAATTTGTTGTCTTTGAGAACCCATGTTATAAAAATCTCTGCTTTCCTAGTTTTAGGGTTTGAAATCACATTTCTTGTCTGTTTGCGTCATTTCTGGTTTTGGGCATTTTGTTTTGTTCATATCTTGTGTTTTTATGAGTTAAAATTTCATAACGTTGCTTTGTTTTGAGAAAGGTCGTTTCGCCTGTTTAGGGTTCTTGTTTCTGTTATGAATAATTTTTTTTGTTGTGTTTGCAGCTGGTGATTGTGTGTTGATGCGGCCTTCGGACTCTGACAAGCCTCCATACGTTGCTCTTGTTGAGAAAATTGAAGCTGATCACCGCAACAATGTCAAGGTTCGGGTTCGGTGGTACTATCGCCCGGAGGAATCTATTGGTGGCCGTCGTCAGTTCCATGGCGCAAAAGAGCTCTTCTTGTCTGATCACTA